>LPNX011014981.1:0-36207 GCA_001517045.1 Pseudotsuga menziesii
ATATATATATATATATGCAAACTGCTCTCCTGAAGAGATTTCCATCTATACAGCCCTTTTAAGGAATTCCATGATGTCTTTTCCTGGTCATATGAGGAGATCCCAGGCATAGATCCATTGATTGTTGAACATGAAATCCGAACATATCCTGATGCCAAGCCAGTTTGACAAAAATTAAGACCCTTGAACCCGCACAAAGAGGCGGCTGTGAAGGTAGAAGTTGAAAAGCTGTTGAAGGCTAGTTTTATATATCCCATCGGTTTGACTGAATGGGTGTCCAATCCTGTTCCTATTGATAACAAGCAAGGGACTATTCATGTTTGTACAGAATTTAGAGACCTCAATAAAGCCTGTCCTAAGGACAACTACCCCACACCATTTATAGACCAGATCATAGATGCTTGTGCGGGAAGTGAGGTGTTTTTGTTTATGGATGGTTTCTCTGGATACAATCAAATTCAAATCAAACCAGAATACCAACATAAAACTGCTTTCATTTTTCCTTAGGGTACCTTCGCGTACAAGAAAATGCCCTTTGGATTGAAAAATGCGGGGGCAACCTTTCAATGGTCTATGAACTTTGCTTTTCATGACATTAAAGCCATTGTAAAACCATACCTTGATGATCTTCCCACTTATTCTCGAAAGAGGATCCAACATCCAGATCATTTACGGTTAATATTTGAAAGATGCAGATACTATAAAATTCGCTTGAATCCCCACAAGTGTGTATTCTGTGTCAATTCAAGAAGATTGCTTGGGTTCATTGTTTCTAATAGAGGCATCCAGGTGGATCCTTTGAAAGTTGAGGCCATTGTAAATCTTCCTCCTCCTCGTTCTCTCAGGCAACTTCAAAGCCTGCAAGGAAAGTCTAACTTTCTTCGACGTTTTATTGTTAACTATGCCAAGATCACTAAAGGTTTCATGCGCCTACTCAAACAGGACACCCCATTTGTATGGGATGAAACCGCACAACTTGTGTTCGAGGCATTGAAAAAATCCTTGTTGTCGGCACCCTTGTTACGCCCGCCAGACTATTCTAGGGATTTTATATTATACCTCGCTGCATCGGAGTCGACCATTGGGGTAGTACTAGTCCAGGAGGACGATAAGCTCGTAGAGCATGTCATTTATTACCTTAGCCGTGCTTTCGCTGGACCTGAACTTAGATACTCCCACGTTAAAAGTTAGCCTTAGCAGTTGTTTATGCTGTGCAGAGGTTGCGTCACTACATTTTACTTAGGACCACAACAGTAGTGGCGGATGTAAATCTGTTCCAATATGTTTTATCCCGACAGATTGTTGGGGGGAAATTTGACAAATGGATATTCATTCTCCAAGAGTTTGACTTGTATTTCCAGTCCGCTAAGTCTAAGAAGTCCTTAGTTTTTGCTGAGCTTATAGAAGAATTTCCTACTGAAGAGAATGTAGCTATTGAAGATGACTCATTCCCATATGAGCACATCTTCCTGATATCCACCTTTGATCCTTGGTACGGGGATATTCTTATATATCTCCAAACTTTGAAGTATCCTACAGCTTCCTCACAGGAGGAATGACATAAATTACGCCTTCATTCCAAGAACTACCTCATTATAGGAGATACATTATATCAACGAGGGGTAGATTTTGTTTTTTTTCATTGTCTTACTCATGAAGAAGCGGAAATTGTCCTAAATGATTCCCATAGCGGAGCATGTGGGAATCATTTATCTGGGTTAGCAGTGGCCCAGAAGATATTGCATGCCGGTTATTTCTGGCACACGATCTTTAAAGATTGCATGGAAGCAGTGAAGCATTGTCATCCATGTCAGCTTTACACCAGGAAAATGCGGTCACATCCTGCTTCGTTATTTCCCGTTGTCTCGGTAGGCCCCTTCATGAAATGGGGGATTGATTACGTGACATGCAACCCAGTCTCGACTGGGGGGCATAAACACATCGTTGTCGTTGTTGACTATTTTATTTAATGGGCAGAGGCAATGCCTACTTTCAAAGCCGACGGGGAAACATCAGCTTTCTTTGTATTCAATCAGATTATTGCATGGTTCGGTATACCCAAAGTGATTGTCACTGACCATGGCAGTCATTTTCAAAATGACATGATGACGAAATTGACTACCATGCTTGGATTCAGGAAAGAACATTCTTCTCCATACTATCTGTAGGCAAACGGTCAGGTTGAGGCTATCAACAAGACTTTAAAAACTATCCTTAAACATACAATTGATGCATCCCACTCTAACTGGCACATCATGTTATATCTTGCTCTTTGAGCTTACCAATCCAACGTAAAGACTGCTATGGGTTTCTTCCCTTTCCAACTTGTTCATGGGGTGGAGGCAGTTACTCCGATTGAATGTGAAATCCCGTATTTAAAGATAGCCATTCATGTGTTATCTGATATGACTAAGCTTGAGGAACGTTTGGTACATTTAGAACACCTTGATGAACAACGTAGAGATGCATTGACTATTAATCAGGCTCATAAAAATAGGGTTAAAACTCAATATAATAAATCGGTCAAACCTAGGGTTTTCTCTGAGGGGGAACTTGTCTTGCTTTGGGACCAAGATAAAGAACCTCTGGGGGCAGAAAAAGTCAAGGCTATGTGGTTAGGACCCTATGTTGTGTCGAAAGTATTAAGTAAGGGTGCATATGAGTTAGTTGATTTTGATGGGAATAAGCTGCTTGAGCCTAGAAATGGGCTCTACCTGAAAAAGTACTATGCTTAGGCTTAGCACTTTTTCTTGTATTTTTATTGTATGTATTTTTATGTACATTAGGTTGTCAATTTTTTTTTATACTATCTATTGGTTGTTACAGATGTCTTCAGAATGGTATATAGGGTTCACTGATGGCACCAGCCGTCATACTTGTAACCTAGCTTTGGCAGCATGGGTTATTTATTCTCCCTCAGGACAGCTTGTTGCCGTGGGAGGCGCTTGTCTAGGTCCTGCTTCTAATAATGTTGCTGAGTATAGGGCTTTCATTGAGCTCCTATGCGATGCTTTGTCATGTGGCATCACCCAGCTTGAGGTCCTGTTGCGGCAGCAACTTTTTCTCCCCAAATTTCTTAAATTTTGGACCCCTCCTCACGATTTTGCTTTAAATCATAGGATCCTTCAAGTTGTTGGGCTGTATTTTAAGTTTTGATGAATACTCAAGCTTAATTCTTGAACAGAGTTCGGGTTTGATTGCATTAAATTTTATGGTGGACGACCGTTGCTCAGTTTGTCTTGCTTGTTGAATAAACCAGTTGTTTTTGCTGTTGGTCTCCGTTATAGTAGTTCGATGTCCATTGTTGATCTTTAAAGCTGAATAAGTGACCGAGTTTTCCTTTCAAGCGGGGATCTTGCTTGTCTTGGTCGGAAGCCTCAACCTTCTTCCCATCTGTCGTTGCGGCTCCTAGTCCAATATGCCATTCGAAGTATGAGTCGCCCAACTGCCGACGCGCGTTAGCCCATCTGTCGTTTATCCGGATCGTTTATTCTTCTGCCGTTGTGGCCTGAGGATCCTTGTCCCTTCCGATTGTAAATTCTCCCAATGTCTGATTATTTTTCCCGCCCGCTTTGCATGTCTCCTAGCTCTCTTTCCCACCGTTGCGGCTCTGAAAACCTTTCGGCCTCCGAGCTCACTTCCTCCCGATTGCCGACTTCAGGTGTTCCTGCCAAGTTTTTTCGTTGACAACCATAGGATAAATGCGTCAGGCCCGTAGGCGTTGTGCCCTGCAATTTCCTTGTGAAAAATGCTTTTATTGATAATGTCTTTGCTGCTGAGACGTTGTTTGTGAATTGATTGCAGGCAGTTTCGAGGAGACCGGTCAATCTACCCTGATGTGCAGAAAGACGGACCGTCTGGCAGAAGTATAAATAAATCTAGGAGGATCGCCATGGAGAACTATGGCAGCAGAAAACAAAAGCCGGAACAATAAACGCGCAGATCCCAGAAACGAATCAGTTACCTTGGTGGTTCATGATTGTATAAAGACAAAAGATCAGAATACGAAGCGTTGGAGAAAATGAAAGGTCATGCATTTGGGGGGGAAACGAAGCACTTTGTAATTGTAGTTTAAATATTAGAGAGTGGAACGGAGTATGGGCTTTTTCCCTCGAAAATTTTGTAAATGTTTTCTTGTAAGAGGAACTACTTCGTTTTACAAAGGAAACTGCAATTTTTCCTGTTGGAGAGAGTGAAAAGTGGAATGTATCAATGCAGCCCGATGAATAATGTTGAAGATAAATTATTTCATTTTCAGCTGTTTTTCATTTACTGTAAGAGTATTCAATGTTTTGAACCTATGTTCTTGTTAAACGTTCTTCAGTAGTTGCTGAGATATTTTTTTACTGTGAGTGATAAATGTTGTTATAAAATGATCAGCTATCTGGTTATTTGAATATCTGTAAGTGTTCATGCTTTCTGAAAGAAGTACCAGCTATCTGTGATTCTTCATAGTGCATGTGCAAAAGTGTATTGCTCACCTAAAATGATAACCTTGCTCCCTAGGGATAGATTAAATAATTAGTTTACTGCTTCTTGTATCTGATTTGGTTGCTGGCGAGCATAAGATGAGAGGTAAGAACCTGCGCATCACATTGTGACCGCTCCCTGCATCTTGATCACCCTACATTTAGTTAGGCACTTGCATTTCATTTCTTAAAGTCAAAATACAAAAACTCAGTGGGCCGGGCCGAAACCGGTAAAGCCTTCATTTTGTTTCTTGACCTACGGTAGCCGAATCGCAAACCGGATGGATTCCCTATACCAAACAGTCAACGGGCTAGTTGGGAACATTGATTGGGGAGAATCCCTTACTGTTGCCGCCTACGAATTTCTAGGCCTCAACAGTTTTGGCGCTAGAAGGAGGGCCGCCAGTGTATGGCTGTCCAAGGAAACCCGTTTTCCCGAGATTATTCCACTGGTTACAATTCTAAAATTAGCGGACCACGCAATCCAATTCCGGAAAAAGAAGAAAGAGAATATCTATATCCCGTTCACAACGAAATTGTTAATGACATAAGAAGACATACCCGTGCTTATGTGAAGAAGATTGGAGGATTGCCAATTGTTCCTGAATTTCCTAGAAGAGAATACAAGAAGAAAGACCGTCCCGTAGTAGAAGACTCAGTGCTGGTTGGAGACTGGGAAGAACTCGTAGAGACAACTCTGCAGGAGGTTGAATTACCTTTGAACCAGGTAGGCCCAGATTCCCCTTACAGTTCTTCTGCTCACACCCCTGTTGGTTCACCCCCACGGTCACCACCTTTACTCATGGCAGGCGTTAACGCCAACCTACCTCCTCCCAACCCACCAAATCCACCACCACCTGCATGGAGAGCCAGATCACCTCTAAATCTGACCCCGCCTTTGCATGACCTACCTCAAGCCTTCGAGAAGTTGTTGCCTAAATTTGACCCCAATTAGAAGATATTAGTAGATGATCATTTGCAGAGTTTCTATCTGGCTATAGAAGGATTAAGGGCAGGGGAACATGAAGATGTGGTTTGTAGACTTTTCCCGCATACCCTCAAAGGAGCTGCGGCCTCATGGTATTTTGGATTTCCCGCTAACTCTATCCCAAACTAGGATACCTTCGAGAGAATTTTCAAGAGTAAGTATGCAGTCCAAAATACTAACGCCGCCCTCATGAAAGGACTGTGTGCTTTGAAGAAAGACAAAAAAGAAAAGGTACACAGTTTCACACAAAGGTTTGCAGCATATCTCAAAAATTTCTGCGAAACAGATAAGCCTTTGGACAAAGTACTAATTGAATACTACACTTCAGCTTTGGGTCCATATTTGGCGATGTTTGCAAAAGGTAGGGCCAAGCCTACTTTGACAGAGACCTATGAAGAAGCGGAAGTGGTGGAAGCAGAAAGAGAAAGTATTGAGGACTATCCAGAACAATCAGGAGAAAGGGGCACAGGAAGGAAGACCTTATTGTTCACTAAGCCTAAGGAAGAAAAGTTGCCAGACCTGGAGAATATGGCCAAAATGATGCAAAAGATGTCCAATAAGATCATAGACTTGGAGAAAGAAAAAGAAGCACAAAAGTTCTATAGGCCATATTATAAGAAAAGGGAAGACAATAATCAGTCCCAACCTCTTCCTCAAAAGACTGCATCCATGAATCTGACAGATATAGGAATGGAAAATTTCTGTACTTTTCACCAACAACCTCATTCTGAAAAGAACTGTCCGCAATGAATAAATTCAATGACCTTGGTCATGAATCAGATTTTGGATTCGAGGTTAATGGAAGAAGATGATGATAAAAGGAAAGAAATTGCTGCTTCTACTTCTGCAAAAGAACAAGAAGAAGAGACCATGGCATTATGGAGTTTTGTTTCCTTACTCGATGCAAAAGAAGATATCACTCAAAAGCACAAGGATGTTAGGGAGGCTAACGTGACAACTAGAAGTCAAGGAATGGTTAGCAATGACAGTATTCTAGTCCCAAAGATCAGAAGGTTGCAAAGAAATATCAGGAAGAAATTTCAAGATAAATCCATGATGGATAAGACTCTGGAATTTACTATTACTAGCCAAGGTCCTAAGCAGGATAGAATGCTGCCTGAACTAAACAAAGAAAAGGTGAATGCAGATAAATATCAGTCCATTAAACAACAAATTAAATATGACATTGTTGAAGATTTAAAGAAGATAAAAGCAAACGTCCCGCTATTTGAAATGTGCAAAGTACCTCAACAAAAAGAAAAGTTGTTGAAAGCACTGGAAACATCAGAAGAGGAGCGACCTGCTAACAATCAACCTCTGGACGAAGAATAAATCGGAGAAGCTAGCACTGGAGGTAAGTCTAGAACTAAACAACCACCCTTCCTCCTGACATTTGAATTTTTTAATCATAACATTCACAATTGTCTAGTAGACTCAGGGGCGTCAATTAATGTCATGCCCATATCAGTATGTAAGAAAATCAATGGGCAGTTTAAGCCAACCACGTGGAGGGTGGTGCAATTGGATAGGACAGATGTTAAGGTAATTGGTGATATGGAGGACGTTATAATTTGTCTTGCATCAAATGACAAAGTATGCCAAGTTATTAACATCGTGGTGGCTGATATACCAGATGCTTACGGCCTGGTCCTGAGCAGAGATTGGTCAGCTAAATTGAATGGATATTTTGCCTCAGATTGGTCGAACCTGTGGTTGTCGTACAAAGGAAGTCCCAATCAAATTAAGGTTTTGAGAGAACCTCACATGAAGTACAATGTTACTCAACTGGATGAGAAGAATATACCAGTCGAACCTGTGTTGGGAAACTACATTCTCGAACTGGAACTAGGGAACTATCAAGCGGAGGAGGCCAGTGACACATCTAACACCCATCCTAATCTCCTTCAATTTTCTCAGGCTGATGAGATTGATTGTAAAATAGTAAATTTAGCAGTAGGTGTAGATTCATTTTCAGTAGTTAATGATTTTTGGACTTTATTTTTTGATGGCTCAAAGACTTTAGAAGGATCAGGGGCCAACTTCGTCCTTATTGATCCGCAGATGAATAAACATTTCCTGTCATGTAGATTAGAGTTTGAGTGTACTAATAATACGGCCGAGTATGAAGCACTGCTGCAAGGACTTAAGAAAGCGATTGAGCTAAAGGTTAGTAATTTAAAAGTTTTTGGGGACTCAGAAATAGTTGTAAAGAAAATAAGAAATCAAATACATTGTGTTCCCCCCCACTTTAAAGCTTACGAAAACGAGGTATGGGATTTGCTTAAATGTTTTCATGCATTCAATATTATTTCAATCCCAAGAATGAAAAATGCGGCCGCTGATCTTTTGGCCACATCAGCCGCCAGGATGGTACCCACTAATAACAGATGTTCTGTTGAATTACTTTTCAGGCCTTCAATACCTGACATGATCACCAACCTACGAGTATCTGACAGTGATCAGCAAATAATCAAGTGTTTGACAAATGATGAGACCTTTAAAGGAGCCATTATAGACGATGAGGAACATCAGGCTGAGATGAAATGTGATAATTTCATTCCTAAAGGGGTCAGGACGTTAGAGAAGATGTTTGAATTGAATGAAAAGTTCAGAAGACCCGCTAACGTGAAGACCCACAGCTCAACTCTACAGTTCGAGCTGATAAATTTGGGAACTGAGAACAATCCTAAGTTCGTGAACCTTGGCAAATGCTGTTCACCAACAGAAAGAGACAAATTCGTCGGCCTATTTAAACAATATAAAGACATTTTTGCATGGACGTATGAAGATTTGAAAACCTACGACACCAACATCATCAAGCATATCGTCCCTTTTAAAGCAGGCGTCAAGCCATATCAGCAGCCGTTGAGGAAGATGCACCCGAAGTTGGAACCACTAATCCAGAGCGAAGTGAAGAAATTGTTGGACGCTAGAATTATTTTTAAAGTCAGACACTCTGAGTGGGTGTCAAATTTAGTGCCAGTTAGAAAAAATTCGGGAGAAATCAGACTGTGCGTGGACTTCAGAAACTTAAGCCACGCCTCAGATAAAGACAACTATCCGGTGCCTCCCATGGAGCAGTTGCTACAGATGGTTTCCGGTTCTGAATTGTTTTCATTGTTAGATGGGTTCTCTGGTTACAACCAAGTGTTAGTAGCCGAGGAAGATAGATTGAAGACAACGTTTAGAACTAAATGGGGAACTTTTTCCTATAGAAGGATGCCCTTTGGACTAATTAACGTTGGAGAGACATTTCAGAGAGCTATGGACATAGCTTTCCATGGACTGATTGGACGAAGTGTTGTGGTATACCTTGATGACATCACAATATTTTCAAAGAAAAGAGGGGAGCACGCGTTCCACCTGAATCAAATTTTCGAACGCTGCCGAAAATATGGCATTTCCCTCAATCCTAAGAAGTGCGTTTTTGTGGTCACAGAAGGCAAGTTACTGGGGCATATAGTTTCAAAGAGAGGTATATCTATAGACCCAGAAAGAATTAATCCCATTGAACAAATTCATATTCCCCATAATAAAAAGGGAATGCAATCTTTCATGGGAACAATAAATTTCGTACGAAGGTTTGTGCCTGATTTTTCCCAGATAGTTAAGCCACTGCAGCAGATGGTCAAGCAAAATGCACAGTTTAAGTGGACTAAAACTGAAAAGAATGCTTTCAGCAAAATCAAGACTGATGTTGCACATGCGCCCTCCTTGAAAAGTCCAGACTTTGGTAAATACTTTATTATGTACACATTTGCATCCGATGATTCATTGGCAGCCGTGCTTACACAAAAGGAGGACGGGGGTGATGAATTCCCAATCTCTTTCATGAGCACTAGGATTCAAGGGGACGAATTAAACTACCCAGCCATTGATAAGCAAGCTTACGTAGTATTTAAGGAAGTGAATCTATTCAGGCCTTATATATTAAAAAATCGAACCAAGGTAATAGTCCCTTACCCAGCTGTAAGATCCCTTCTCATTCAGAAAGAGTTAGGAGAAAGAAGGGGCAACTAGGTAACAACTCTTCAAGAATACGACCTTGAATTCAAGCCAGCCTCTATAGTGAAAGGTCAAGGATTATGCAAATTGATGACTGGAAGTAGAAACAACGAAGAACAAGCATGGGAAGATGAAGCTGAATTGCATATAATGGATGTATGTCCTTTGTTCACGGTTCCTGAGTCCTGGTATAGAGACCTTGTGCATTACTTGCAGTCAGGGCTATTGCCAGAACATTGGAGTTCAAAACGAAGGAGAGCTCTGCATTTGAAATCAGCTTCCTACCAAATCGTAGAAGGTGTATTATTCAGAAAGAACTACAATGGAGTCCTCCTGAGATGCTTGGAGAAAGAGGATGCTGAGAAAGTAATGTCTGAATTACACGATGGTCCGGCTGGGTGGAATTATTCAGGTGACACTAAAGCCCACAAAATCCTTAGAGCTGGTTACTATTGGCCTACACTCTTTAAAGATGCACATGCACATGTCAGAAGATGCGATATTTGTCAAAGATGTGGTGGAAGACAACCTAAAGTAGCAGCACCTCTAAAGCCTGTGATGGTCATGGAACCATTCGAACAATGGGGGCTGGACATTATTGGAGAAATAAAACCGAATTCTTCCCTGCTGCACAAGTACATTCTTACTGCTACTGACTATTTCACTGCTATCCCACTGCGCAAGATAAACGAAGACGAAGTCATCAACTTCCTACAAGATCATATCATGACCAGGTTTGGAGTTCCAATTTCGTTAGTTTTTGATAATGCTAAATACTTTTCATCAATTAAATTGACTGCACTTTCTCATGATAAAGGGATAAAATTACATTATTCTGCTAACTACTATCCGCAAGGGAATGGCCTGTCTGAATCCTCTAATAAAAGCCTCATTAGAATTCTGAAGAAAACTATCATAGAAAACCAGAGAAGTTGGCACTCAGCTTTACCCAATGCCCTGTGGGCTGACAAAGTCACCCCCAAGTCTGCAATAGGAGTGTCACCCTATACCCTTGTGTACGGTAAGGAAGCCATCCTGCCTCCCAATATCATGCTACCATCTTCCATACTACCTCAAGAGTCTAGGGGGTCGGACGATGAGGTTCTCCAAATAATGATATATAATCTCCTGAAGGCAGAAGAAGCCAGATCCAAGGCTAGAGAATGTTTCAAACAGCAGCAGGAGGTAGTAAAAAGATGGTTTGACAAACATAAAGCTGGAAAAAAGGACTTGGAAGTGGGAGACCTAGTTCTCAAGTGGGATCACCCCCATGATGAGAAGGGAAAGCATACTAAGTTCCAGCAATTGTGGGTAGGCCCGTTTCAAATCACAGCAAAACTTGGCCCTGCTACTTATAAGCTGCAAGATTTACAGGGATGGGAGGAGAACTTGCCAGTTAACGGTTTGGTTCTCAATCCGTACTTTTCTTAAGGATGTCTTTGAGTTTTCGGTCTTGTATATAAATAAGATGTTTGGTTGTTTTTGAGTCATGTTTTCTTTTGTTTGAATTTAAGTCTATTGGTTTCAATAAAGAGAGTTAACTCGTGGTTATTTGAGAAACACCAAAATTTCTGGGAATGGTAGACATGTTTGAGTAGTCAAACTGTGTGTTACTATTGGAGTTTCTTCCAGTCTAGCAGTTTTCTCAAAATCTCTGTGTGCATTGAAGTCCTGCTTAATTCCCGCAAGATAAACCAGATCCAAAGAGTCTGGAATACTATGTTGAGGCTCCATCCACTTCACACCTAAAAGGTCTAAGGGGTGGTAACAGAGGACCCACGGAAAAGAGCGAGGTGAACAGTATGTTAAATACAAATGATCCCATTCCAGGAAATAAACGCCAAAAGACTGATAAGAGCCAGAATTCCTATTGAAAACATCATGCATCAAAGCAAAAGCTGAATCATAATTACTAAATTTCCAAAAGATCCTCTCCGTCCATGAGCTGAAACATTAAGCACACCGCTCACACAAAAGGGCACTATGGGATAGAGGATCCTGAATTAAAATTCAGTAAGAAAGGCACACAGGAAAACCCGCAAGAAAGGGATAAAAGTCTAAGAGCACCAAAAGCTGCTAAAATGGCATGGGAATGAGGAACAAATGAACATTTCTGTTCACTACCCGCTACAATCCTGTGGTGTCTGATGCTATCGGCTACCTGAAGAAAAAATTAATAATGAACTCATTTTTTTTGGCCTGAACAGAGTTATCTGGACTGGAAGTTCTTGGTTTTCCAATTCCCCAATATGGACCACCATCAATGATTAAGGTACACACTTATGTTAGTTGAGAAATCCATATGGCTGGAAGAATCCATTTAGACGCGCTCTGGTTAAACACTCTGTTGCTCAAAGTATAATCACCCAGAGATCTAGGTTCACCAGGTAATCGTCAATTGTTGCGGAAGCAACTTTTTCTCCCCAAATTTCTTAAATTTTGGACCCCTCCTTGCGATTTTGCTTTAAATCATAGGATCCTTCGAGTCGTTGGGCTATATTTTAAGTTCTGATGAATACTCAAGCTTAATTCTTGACCAGAGTTCAGGTTTGATTGCATTAAATTTTATGGTGGACGGCTGTTGCTCAGTTTGTCTTGCTTGTTGAATAAACCAGTTGTTTTTGCTATTGGTCATCGTTATAGTAGGTCGCTATCCATTGTTGATATTTAAAGCTGAATAAGTGACCGAGTTTTCCTTCCGAGCGGGGATCCTGCTTGTCTTGGTCGGAAGCCTCAGCCTTCTTCCCATCCGTCGTTGCGGCTTCTAGTCCGATATGCCATCCGAAGTATGATTCGCCCGACTGCCGATGCGCGTTAGCCCGTCTGTCGTTTATCCAGATCGTTTATTCTTCCGCCGTTGCGGCCTGAGGATCCTTGTCCCTTCCAATTGTAAAGTTGCCCGACGTCCGATTATTTTTCTCGCCTGCTTTGCGTGTCTCCTAGCTCTCTTTCCCGCCCTTGCGGCTCTGAAAACCTTTCGGCCCCTGAGCTCACTTCCTCCCGATTGCCGACTTTAGGTGTTCCCGCCAAGTTTTTTCGTTGACAACCATAGGATAAGTGCGTCAGGCCCGTAGGCATTGCGCCCTGCCATTTCCTTGTGAAAAAGTCTTTTATTGATAATGTCTTTGCTACTGAGACGTTGTTTGTGAATTGATTGTAGGCAGTTTCGAGGAGACCGGTCAATCTACCCTGGTGTGCAGAAAGACGGACCGTCTGGCAGAAGTATAACTGAAGCTAGGAGGATCGCCGTGGAGAACTATGGCAGCAGAAAACAAAAGCTGGAACAATAAACGCACAGATCCCAGAAACAGATCAGTTACCTTGGTGGTTCATGATTGTATAAAGAAAAAAGATCAGAATACGAAGCGTTGGAGAAACTTAAAGGTCATGCATCTGGGGGGAAAACGAAGCACTCTGTAATTGTAGTTTAAATATTGGAGGGTGGAACAGAGTATGGGATTTTTCCCTCGAAAATTTTGTAAATGTTTGCTTGTAAGAGGAACTACTTCGTTTTGCAAAGGAAACTGCAATTTTGCCTGTTGGAGAGAGTGAAAAGTGGAATGTATCAATGTAGCCCGATGAATAATGTTGAAGATAAATTATTTCATTTTCAACTGTTTTTCATTTACTGTAAGAGTATTTAATGTTCTGAACCTATGTTCTTGTTAAACGTTCTTCAGTAGTTGCTGAGATATTTTTTTACTGTGAGTGATAAATGTTGTTATAAAATGATCAGCTATCTGGTTATTTGAATATATGTAAGTGTTCATTCTTTCTGAAAGAATTACCAGCTATCTGTGATTCTTCATAGTGCATGTGCAAAAGTGTATTGCTCACCTAAAATGATAACCTTGCTCCCTAGGGGTAGATTAAATAATTAGTTTACTGCTTCTTGTATCTGATTTGGTTGCTGGCGAGCATAAGACGAGAGGTAAGAACCTGTGAATCACATTGTGACCGCTCCCTGAATCTTGATCGCCCTGCATTTAGTTAGGCACTTGCATTTCATTTCTTAAAGTCAAAATAAAAAAACTCGGTGGGCCGGGCCAAAACCGGTAAAGCCTTCGTTTTGTTTCTAGACCTACGGTAGCCGGACCGCAAACCGGACGGATTCCCTATACCAAATAGTCAACGGGCTAGTTGGGAACGTTGATTGGGGAGAATCCCTTACTGTTACCACCTGCAAATTTCCAGGCCTCAACAGGTCCGTATGGACTCTCAGTTGGGGGTTTCCCAGCTTAATCGAGCTTATCAGGTACAGAATCCTACCTTATTACGTCAGTTCATGCAGATTCATTTATTGGAAAGAAATTTTGAATTTATTACATTCAATCACATTCCACGAAATCAAAATTCATTGACTAATGCATATGCTAATTACATTTTGGATTGGCATCTCACACACATTTCATAATGATACACAACAAACATATGAGAAACATTTGTAAATAAACTGACAACAAACACCAATATATATATATGTAAATGTCTGTCTATAGATAGGTCAAGTCTGATCCTTAGATCACGTCATACACATAATTTACAAAATGTGGATCATAGTCTATCAAAATGTCCTAAAACTAAGCAGGACCTCCCTAGTCACTAGGACCTCCTTGGTCCCCATGGTCCCTCCGCACTCTGGCTTCCTCAGCTTCAGCAGCCTCCACCGCCTCTATATATACGAGCACTGCTCTAACCACTCATCTGAAAAGACGTAGCCAAACCGGTGGAACCCCAACTATGGACTCCTGCATGGATGTAGGGATAAGCTCTATCCACATGGTCGTTACTCATTGGGTCATCCTGGCCAGCTTCCCCTCTAGTACCCTGATCAATCCTGGATCCTCGCCCATGACAGGACAAACAAACATGTGAGGGTGCCCTTCAGGGCGGACCGGTCCAATCTCTGCATTTTGACACATTCATAGGATTAAGACTTGTCCATATGTATATATCTATCATTTGAAAAATTCATAAAAATTTGAAAAATGATAAAAAATTAAAAATTACTTACCTAGCTCTCCCCATGCTCCTCCTAGAAGGAGGACAAGGTCGGGGTCACCTCGGAAGTCCATCCCAGCATATGGAAACTACTCCAGTGCCGGCAGCTATCGTTCCTCCCAAGTATAAAAGTCATCATCATAGACATTGTGTACTGAGTCTCCTCCTCCTTGACGGAGGAATATGTCTCCCCACTTGCTCAGCCTCGGCTGACGTGGAGATCTGATCGGTAGCGGCATAGCAGGGCTCAATGCTGGCACTCTCGAAGAAGAAGAAGGCCACTAATATGCTTGCATAGCCAAAGTTTTTCTGCCTTCCTCTCTTGCAGTCGGATAGTTGTATCCTCATGATGGAGGCAACTCCCGAACACCAATAATAGAGAGCACCTCTAAAACAGTCAACTGCCAACCTCATTTGGTTCCTTGTGGCCAAATGTAAAGATGATGATCCTGAAATTCTTACAATGGTGCTAGCTAGTACCTGGAGAGTAAAATCTTGGATATCTGTAATTGGAATGCTGGTCCCTCTTTTTTGAGTACCCAGTGTACTGAACACATCTACATAGTTTTGGACACTTAAGGGGTCACCGCTCCTGCTAGTGCCCTCCAAGTTCACTGGTTCTCCTCATTGTGAAAACCCGGTAATGAAATATATGTCTTCAGTGGTAAGCTCTAAGGTTTCACCTTGTAGGTTGAACATCCCCAAGTCATGATCCCAATAATTTACCATGAACTCAAGTATGCAGACATTGGCCCGCATGGGTGATGTACAAAATAATTTCAGTAGCCCATTGGTCCGCAATGCCTGTATTGTGGGCACACTTTGGAGCTCCGCTTGGTCCATTATTTCGTGCTCCCTTTCCCTCCATTCTAGAACCATCTTTTACCTAGCAAAAACAAGTAATTTGATTCAGTATTTCCATATCAAAATTCAAAATTTTTGACTATATTTAACCTTTTTTCCTCCACGCAGCATATGCGACTGTCTACTTAGACATGTCGCGTACTATCCGCGACTGTCTAAGTAGGCAACTCGCGTATAGAGTGCGTATCCGCGAGTTTCCATATCAGCAACCCATGTATGCGCCGTGCTACAGTTTAGGATGCTTTTAAATATGGAATTCAAACTCAAACTTAACATTTGCTTGGATCAAACTGAAGATCTTAGGGTGTAGGCTTACCAGAAACTCGCGGATTTCAATTTCGTCGGTCCAATTGTCCACAATGATCGATCAAAGGTAGAAGGTAAAACTTGCTTTTTATGGCTCAAAAGTTCAAATGGTGAGTTTTGTTTTAATTTTCAACTATTTATAGAAATTATATTTCTTTAAGTGGGTCTTTTTCTATAGTTTGAAATTTCAATCAACTAATACCATACTTCTTTGTGCCTTGGAACAGGTTTTCCACTATTACGAAGTGTTGTTGCTCCAATAGGGTGGTTTTGTCATTTCCAATACATTTTTGGGCATCTTTATTCAATCCACATTAACCTTAGCAATCAACCTTTTGCCACGGACTATGGTATTCTAATCCATTAGTTCCCTATTTCTACCACTGTTCTTCCGTGGATAGGACCCCTTTTCATGAGTATCCTTCTTACATAGGCTATGTTGTTCTATGGTACTCATGCCACCACTTGTTTCAGGTATAGGGGATCCTCTTAGCTATTTTTCACGCCAAATAGAGATTCTTTTGAATCTCTTTTTACAAGCTATCCCTTTATAGGACTCCCTGACCTTATGGAGTTTCTTTAGGCCCAGGTCTGACTCCTTCAAAACAGACTTGACTGCTGAGTTAACTCATCCGTTCAAGCTTGTTAAGAATATGTGAGCGGGCATCCGCATTGGTGGTAGGTTATCTATTTCTTGGACCATGCGGAATAATACGAGAAAGGATCACTCTCTTTTCTTTTGAATTGAGAAGATTATTCTTAGGTATAGGTTTATCACTTTTTCGGACCTGAGGGACTAAATTTACGGAAAATGAGCACCCGGTTTGAGCTCATTTTTCTCTTTTTCATGCTCTGGACCTAAACATGAAAAAGATTCCAAGTGTACTTTGTGTCTTTGTCATGCTCGTTAAACACTTAAGAACAAAGCAATGAGTTTATTGTTGTAAGCCCCATTACTCGTAACCAAATGGATCTTTCCGAGTGATCTTGCTTTCCTTCACACTCGTAAAACTCAAGCTATTCTATGTTGTTTTGGAAGGAGCATTGGGTAGGTGGTAATTTAACCTTTTTCGGACCTCCCTGACTAAGTATGAAAAAGGTTCACCTTTTCTTCTTTGGAAGTTAAGAGAGTTATTTTGAGGTATGTTTTATACTTTTTTAGCCTCACGAGACTAAATTGGACGAAAAAGGACCCCCCTAGAGTCTTCTTTGGCGTTTTCAGACTCTCTAAATGTGAAAACACCTACTGAGCATGTACTAGTTCGGGCTCACTAAATCCACGAATCAGTGACACTATCAAGCATTATTTTCCCATCTCTTCAAGCTTGTTAAAAATGAAGAGGGAACCGAGTTAACTCTCCTGGACTCGTTAAAATTTAACAGGGAAGGTAAGGAAGAAATTTTCTCTTGTTTTCAGTAATGGCAGCATGTCATCCTTGAACATAGCACTCTTTGTTTTCCAATATCCATGTTTCAGTGTCCACTTTTGTTCAGCTATCACTTTGAGTTTCTACTCCTCTTCTTATCCATTATACTTGGGGAATCTGATCATGTCTCCTACATGACAGATAAGTCTAGTTGTTCTATCTGTAAGTTATATGTTGCCTTGGGTCATCTCTGTGTTGTGCTCATTGTTCAAGGACTCTACCCAATGTCTGATATATAGCCTGATCCCATCATTGTTATATCTGTTATCTATTGTGTCTCCCTTATTTTTCCCAGTTCCTAGTCACTCTTGTGATCCGTTGGAGGATCTGTTGCCTTCCTTATCACAGTATGGTTTCGTTTCAGTATTTCCTGATGATGAAGACCTAGAGTTTTGACGTTTGTACCTCAGGATGCAGTTTCATTATTGGTGAATTCCTTTGCTTCAGTTGTCGATTATCACCTATTAATTGACAAACTATTGAATCCTTTCCATGTTCGACTTCAGCTTACCCTTATTCACATGGCTTGGATTGTACTGGTTCTTTGGGATCCTGTATGAAGACCTTAGTTCCTCACTTATGGACTAAGTTGTGCAAGATTATGTTCTATTCATCTACACAGCTTCCAGATCTTTGAAGACTCATCATTATTGTATATTGTGGATTCGATCCACCTTTGTGATATACGTGGTTTTATACCCGTATCATATGATGTAATAAAAAATTGTAAAGGAGCTAGTGTTCCAGTAAATTGAACATAGCATCCTCGGATGTAACTTTGTATATGACATTACTATGTATTTGTTTTAGGTACTATCTCTGCTCCATTGGATTTCTGAGTTCTCCAAAGATAAAGACTATAATGTATTTCAGCCATCGTTTCCCTCTGACCTCACACATTAGGGGGCATATGTTATCCACCTGAATGGAAACTCTCCGTTCGAGTGTCGACATCCCTCATGTTGGCACACAAAAGGACATCTATGGATTGAGGGTTTCCCAAAAAATTATAGATGGGTTTATTATGAATTACATTCATCATCCATCCAGCTGGTTATTTTCACCCTTTAGCTATGTCAAGTCATATACGCGACTCTCTATTAATGCAACTCGTGGGTCATACGCGAGTGTTGGTTGTTGCATGTCGCGTATAGATGTATACGCGGGTTGCTCTTATAGAAACTCGTGGGTCATCTGCAAGTTGTCAGTCTTTATACCAGCGTATATGTCCCTTTGACATTAAAAATAAAAACACGTGATTACTTGAGATTAGTTAAGCCATTTACCTTAATCTCCTTAACTGTCTCAACCTCCTCAACCTTCGAAACTGCCTTATTTCACCATGTATAAATAAAGACCTTGGGGAGGGTGTTGATTACATACACTTGGAGAGCAAAGTTATGCTAGTGGAGTTTATACAGAAGTCTTTGGAGCAATGGAACTCAAAATCCTTTGGTTGCAGGGGGGTCCTTGTCTCAGGCGTTGGGTTGTAATCTGAACTCTTTCATTATTGTTAATAAAGAGAATCCTTCTTCCATATGTGTCTTGAATGTATCTCATGTATTGTGGTTTGATAAATGTTTATGTTTCAGCATCCTGTATATGATTTATCTAACATGTTTATATATATGAATCATCTTGTTTTTGGAAGACTAAATCTTGACAGGTGAAGGAGAAAGCATCCCTGAAGAATTTGGAGGAGAATCATAGTGGAAGAGGACAAGCTAGGATCAACCGTCGTGTATCAGGTGAGTCTTTCTCATCCTCCTATTTCCTTTACTGCACTCTAGAGTCAATTGTATACAAGTCTATTGATTATGTTGGTAACCGCAGACCTTAGGTTATAAGGTGTATAATCCTGTAGAACACTTCCTCTTCAATATTGATTGCTATAATGGAGGAATTTTGGAGTTTTATTTGCATACATGTATCGTTACAAAATAGGATTAGAATTTTTGAGAGTCTTTCTGCTTCTCTAATTGAGTCATTGCAGAAAATGAGGATGTCATCCACGAACAGTAAGTGTGTGATGTTCAGGTTTTTGGAAATCTTGATTCCTTCAAACAGTCCTCTCCTTTTGGCATCGAGAATGGCTCTACTTAGACCTTTTGCAAGTAGTAAGAAGAGCAGAGGGGAAAGAGTACATCCCTATCTTAATCCTTGTTCGGCATGGAAAAAATGGGATGCTGCTCCATTGACGAGGACTGCGAAGGAGGTAGTTGATATACATGCAAAGATCCATTTTATGAAAGAGTAATTGAACCCCAAATGTGTGAGGAGCATCCTAAGGTATATCCAGCTTACTCTATCAAAAGCCTTAGAGAGGTCAATTTTTAGGATAGCCTCTTTTGATTTTTTTGTTTTTGCACTGTGAAGACCCTCCTAACCAACCCCAATGGCTTCATGAATTTGTCTATCTTCCAAAAACCCAAACTGTTCCTTGGATATCAGTTTTGAGAGAACCTTCCTGAATCTCTATACAATTATCTTGGTGACCACCTTACAAGTTATGTTGCACAGTGAGATAGGCCTATAGTCTTCCAAAAATTTTGGGTTATCCTTTTTTGGAATTAGGGTTATAAAAGTTGAATTCAGGGGGAGATGGAGGACACCATTTACTCTTGTTTCCTCTACCAGGTGCAAAAGATCTGGGCCAATGATGTCATACCCAGCTAGAAAGAATTCTATTGTTCACCCATCAGGGCCTGGTCTTTTTTCCTTTTGAAAGCTAAGTAAAGTTTCTTTTATCTCCTCCTCTAATACCTCTTCCATTAGATCCATATTATCTTCCTCGCTAATGCTTTCTGGGAAGCATTGTGATATTTGGATTACTTCAGCTATGGTTGCTTGATGGTTTTCTTTAAAGATATTTTCGAAATAATTCTTCCCTGTCTCTATTAGGTCCTCAAAGGTGTTTGCTATCTCATTGCTTTCCTTTTTTAGCTCCTAGCTAGTGTTCTGTTGTTTCCTGCCTTCTGCAAATGCCTAAAAGAATTTTGTATTATCATCTCTGCATTCCATCCAAATTGCTCTGCTTTTTACTATCTCGAAACCTCCTATCTTTCATTTAAGATTTTGGTTCTAGAAGCTTCCAAAGTAGATTTTCTCTTTGTCATCTTATGTACGAAAACCCCCTTCGTATTTGTTTTGGAGCTCTTTCAAATCCTCCTCAATTTGGTTCATTGTCTGTTCGTCCTGATTCTTCTTTTTTGCAGCCCAATCCTTGAGGATATTTTTTATTCTAAGTAGGTTTTGAGAGAAATGTATATCAGCCCTTATGCCATTTCCTGCTTGGTAGGGTAGCGAATTTGATTGAATGATTTGAATCACCTCTTCATTTTTTAGCCATGCAGAGTAGAGCTTGAAAGGACTGGCCGGATTTTTTGGCTGCTTACGGATTTCTAGGAATATAGGTAGGTGATCCGATTCTACTCTTGAATCCACCCATTGTTTGAACATAAAATCTACCCCCAGGAGGTCTTCTGATAATAGGAATCTATCTAATCTCTTCAATATTCTTTATTCTCCCACCTGTCTATTTGTCCAAGTTGGTTTTAGATTCTGAGAATCTAGGTCTACCAGTTTTGATTCCATCAAGATGTTTCTAAAGTACGGTGCTAGAGGGTCTATTATTACCCTTGGCCGCCAGAATTCATGGGATCCAAGGGTTAAATTGAGATCCCCTCCAATGATCAAATTTCTTTCTTTTATAAACCCATATTTTGTGAAGGAGTCTGAGAATTCTTATCTATTAGTGTAAGGCCCATAAATGTTAAGAATTGTTAGGTTTAATTTTGTCTCTGCCCAGCATATCTGAGATCCTAGCAAAATACAAGTTCCCAAAGTGTTTGTACAACATATACATGATTTCTTCCATCCTATTTCTAACCCTCCCGAGTGTCCTCTTGCACTCTGTGCTTTGAAAGAATAGAGAGGTAATAGTGAGGATAACAGGTTTTCTACTTCCAATTCTGGCCCCATAGTTTCTTGTAGTAGGATGAATTCTGGTGATTGAACCAAGACCATCCTCTTGAGGGCAAGTTTTTTCTAGGTACTTTCCAGACCCCTATAGTTAAGAGAGATAAATTTCATTTTGGAACCCCGTCTGGGGTTTGCACTACTCTAAGCGCCTCAAAAAGGGTTTGTTGTCTTCCACTTTCCTGATTTCTGAGGGCCTTATTCTACATCGTAGAGAGATGGGAAGGTATTCCTCTTCCTCTTCCTTTGGAAGGGATATTAGGGTTTACTCCAAGAACTTTTGGAGGGACTCTTTGGTTCATCAAGAATGGAACATCTCTTGATCAAAGGTGGAAGTGAATGGAAGTGGATGGGTTGGAGGGGTTGGGTTTTGTGTAGGGAGGGGAGGCTTCCAAGGTGGTGGTTAAAAAAGTTGATCGAGGCGAAGAAGGGGAACAACTTGGGGTGAGGGTGGATCTGGTTGTTTGGGGAGAAATCAATTTTGTATCTTCATTTAAAGATAAAACTTTCAAATGTTTTCTTAGTGTAGAAGGATTCATACCCGATGAGGTCGACGAATTCATATGTTGCTCTAGTTGATTACAGGAAGAGATCCCCCAACTTCTTCTGTGGCGATTCCCACTGACTATTCCAGCGAGTGTCCTGAAAATTCTGAGGCACGTTGTTCGTCTGGCCCATTTTTTCCTTGCCAATGTCGAAGGAATGTAGTTTGGATAGTTCTTGTCCAGGTGTCATGTTTCATGACATTTTTGACACTGAAAAGGAAGCCCTTCATAATCCAGAAGCTGCTTCCTTGTCTTGGTTTTCCAAATTAAGTTTATGTGATCCCAAAGATTGGTTCTAATGTTCAAAGAGACCAAGATTCATGCTACCTTCCTTATTATTGTTTTCTAGTAGGAGAGATCTGCCTCAATGAATGTTCCCAGCGCCCGTATGATATCAGCGAGCAATGTCGGATTCCAAAATTCCTAAGGTAAGCCTGGAAGCCGTACCTAGAATAGAATTGTGTTGATCCTTTCGGTGTCTGCATTGAACAGTGGAGACCACCTCTTAAACTAGAATGGTGTTTTCTCATAGGTCCAAACTTTCTTAAGAATAAAATATGCATCCTCTCTGCAGCTAAAACGAAAACCAAACCAACCTTTTGCTAAGGGAGTGATTTCGAGGTCTTCCCCTTGAAAGCCTTTCTAATTTTTTCTAACCCAGTATTCCATTTTTCCTTGCGAAGGGTTATGCCCTCTAATTTTCCCAACTAGGACCATCCCTTCCATTTCTTGGGTTTCTACCATTGATACATTGACTCCGCAGATTAGGTTCACGATTCCTCTAGAGGAGTTTAGGCAGCGATTTTTCCGCTTTTTGGAGCCTGGTAGTGTTCCTTCCGAGCTTGTGTCTAATAATGAGCCTTACCCTTCCTGTTTAGGGTTTTGCAATGGTCTGCTCAAGAATCCTTCATGCATCCCTACATTCTGCGTTTCTTCTACTGCGGGTGCGTGTTGCTCCAAAAAAGAGTCTATTCCCCTATGAAAACCACTGTCCTGCTATGATGGACTTTGTTGTGGCATCGGTTTGAAGAATTCACTATGGGTAATTACTGCATCAAAGCCATGTAGGTTTGTGCTAGAAGAGAATAAGGTGTACGGTGCTCCTCTTAGAGAAGGAATTAGTGGTTGAGCTGCGAAGTGCCTAAGCAACCCTTCCTGAGTAAAAGGCGGTGTGACCGGAACCCGAGCTTCATTTCCAACTGGTATTTTCTTGATTATGTCCGAATCTGATGGCAGAGACATAATTCCGATGATTTTTGGGGTTGATAAAACTCTTAGTCCTTTCCATGGGTCCTTAGTCTAGTCCACCATTTCCTCTTCTATAGGAAGGACTTTGCCAGGATCCATGCTAACCGTGATCGCTCTTCTACCGGTTTGAAAAATCCTGAAAAAATTCCTTTGGCCCCTTCATTACTGCTTCCTATATTTGTTCTTCCTATCCTCCATGGAGCCCCCACAGGCTCCCTCCTACACCACCTTCATTGACCGCAAGCCGTAGGTGCATGACCGCCTCCTTAAATAATACTCATTCTATAATAACATAATTTTAATTTTAACAATACTCGGATTACAATAACATTATACAATCTGTAATAATAAGATCTACATGCGACAATGACTATAATAGAGCAGAGCTAATTTAATAATCAGCAAAGACCTTTTTCCAGGTCTGGATAAATAAACGTTAACATAAACCAATTAACAGTTCAAGAAATCAAGACCTTACAAATGGTCCCTACTCATATTCTAAGTTATGTAAGTTATTAATATATTTATCTTGTCTAATATGTGATGCTCTTTTAGTTGAGATAACTGTGAGCTCCTTTCCAAACATGCATCCATACATAAAGGTGATGCTTTGAGTTTTCACGATTTAAATTTAATAGTTTTTACTAGGGGCTTAATTACCCTAAGGCTTGGAAGACTATTCATAGTCTTGATCCAAGCGATTATGTAACAAGATTATTATGAGTGGTTTTTAAAGGCCATAGGCCTTTCCATAGCCTAAGATCATGGAAGGATTGTGACCCTCCATCCTGCTTAATTTTCATATGCTAATCTAGATCATTAGTATTTCATTTCGATTTAATAACAAAAGCATATAAACAGGATCACTAAAAGATAGACAAGCACAACCATACAAAAGAGAACACAAAGATTTATCCTGGGAAATCCCTAAAGGGAAAAACCCAGCAAAATCTTCCTCAATACAGATGCCCCAAAATATAGAAGATAAAACCAACAAGGAGATCAAAGCCTAATCCTCCTCCTTCTCTAGCTACTTCTCTCTCCTCCACTAATGCGCTACACAAGTGAGAGTGTGTGTTTTAAATGAGGAGCGCTACACCTCTATTTATATTCATCTGTTCACTTAAGTTAACTCATCTGACATGTAGGCTTGATTTAAATCATGTAGGCTTGAGTTACACATGTAGGCTCAAGTAACTACACTGGGATGCTAATGACCCACCTTTATAATTAGAAGAGACTAACTCATGAATCTTATTAGTTCTTCTAATTAGAAGCATCGGGGTACAAAGTAATACAAGTGGTTCTCCCGGTAGGACCATCGGGGACCACAAAAAGATACATATAGAATATTCTTCAAAGTTACAATATTTCAACACTCCCCCTTAACGAGAAGGGTATTCTACAACAACATCAACAACAACAATAATGGGAGAGAGAGATTGAGGACATCATCAACATCATCAGGGTAACACATCTATAAATAATTGGAAGCTTTTCAACATCATGTAGTCTTCATCTTCAATCTTCAGTCTTCAATATCAACACTTGTGACTGCTTCAATCAGCAACATCTTCAGCATCTTGACTTTTCAATCAGCAGCAACATCTTCAGCACTTTGTCCTTTTGATTAGAAACATCTTCAGCACTTTGACCTTTCGATCAGCAACAACATCTTCAGCATTTTGACCTTTCGATCAGCAACAACATCTTCAACACTTTGATCTTTTGATCAGAAACATCTTTAGCAATATCTTCAGCACTTTGACCTTTCAATCAGCAACATCAACATCAGCACTTTGAATTTTTGGTCTGAAACATCATCATCAAAATATCATCATACTCTGATCTTTCGATCAGAGCCATCATCATCAAAACATAGTCATACTCTGATCAGAAACATCATCATCAAAACATCATCATACTCTAATCTTTCGATTAGTACGTCATCATACTTCTGTTCTTTTGAGCAATACATCATCATCATCACATTCTAATGTTTCGATCAGTACGGCGTCATCATCATCAGCAACTTCTGACCTTTTGATCAGAAAACATCATCATCATCATACTCTGATCTTTTGATCAGAAAACATCATCATCAGCAACTTCTGATCTTTCGATCAGAAAACATCATCATCATCATACTCTGATCTTTCGATCAGAAAACGTCATCATCAGCCACTTCTGATCTTTCGATTAGAAAACATCATCATCATCATACTCTAATCTTTCGATCAGAAAACATCATCATCAACAGCAACTTCTGTTCTTTCGATCAGAAAACATCCTCATCATCATCAACTTCTAATCTTTTGATCAAAAAACATCATCATCATCATACTCTGATCTTTCAATCAGAAAACATTATCATCATCAGTAACTTCTGATCTTTCGATCAGAAAACATCATCATCATCATACTGTGATCTTTTGATCAGAGAACATCATCATCATCAACAACAGCCTGTAAGCACAATACAAAGACATAAAAGTCTTTGGATCTCTTTTGGACTTAAATTCCAGGGATGATGCAATCCTACCACATTCTCGACAACTGAGGTCACCCAATCCATTCTAAACCGAGGTTCAAGGATGATAAAATCCTACCACCTTCTCAATGACCGAAGTTCACTGGATCCATTTTGAACCAAGGTTCAAGGATGATGCAATCCTACCACCTTCTCGATGACCGAAGTTGACCGGATCCATTCTGAACCGAAGTTCACAGATGATGCAATCCTACCACCTTCTCCATGACCGAAGTTCAATGGATCCATTCTGAACTGAAGTTCACGGATGATGCAATCCTACCAGCTTCTCGATGACCGAAGTTCACTGGATCCATTCTGAACCAAGTTTCATGGATGATGCAATCCTACCACCTTCTCAATGACCAAAGTTCATCAGATCCATTATGAACCGAGGTTCACGGATGATGCAATCCTACCACCTTCTCGATGACCAAAGTTGACCGGATCCATTCTGAATTGAATTTCATGGATGATACAATCCTACAACATTCTCAATGACCGAAGTTCACTAGATCCATTCTGAACTGAAGTTCATAGATGATACAATCTTACAACATTCTTAATGACCGAAGTTCATTGCATCCATTCTGAACCATGATTCATGGATGATACAATCCTACCACATTCTAGATGACCGAAGTTCACTGGATCCATTCTAGACATATGTCCCAGGATGATACAATCCATCTTCATTCTCGAGGACTAAGGTCTCCAGGTCACTTTAGGGAAAGTGCCCAGTGATGATACAATCCCACAACATTCTCGAGGACCAAAGTCATCGGATCCATTATGAACATCTGTCTCGGGATGATACAATCCCTCTTCATTCTCGAGGACAAAGGTCACCGGATCACTTTAGGGCAAGTTCCCAGGGATGATACAATCCCACTGCAACATCACTACTCCCCCTTTCGGGAAGGTCTTTTCGAACCACACCAAGCTTGTATCAAAAGTGTTCGAACTTTACTTGGGACAGAGGTTTTGGCAGCACATCATCATCTAAACCATATTCATCTACATCTTCAGTATGTGAATACTAAACTATCACCATCGGTATCTCCCGTATGTGAATACTGAAAGCATCATCATCTATATCTTCAGTATAGAGATACCGAAAGCATCATCACTTCTATATTCAGTATAGAAATATGGAGTCACCATCATCTGCATCTACAGTATGTAAATATTGAAACATCATCTATGTCTTCAGTATGGGAATACTGAAATCATCATCATCTATATCTTTAGTATGGGAATATTGAAACATCATCGTCTCTATATTCAGTATAGAAATACTGAATCACCATCATCTGTATCTCGTATGTAGAAATATCGTATTTCTATGTGTTACGACAGAACACAGGGTTTTCTATTATCACAACTCTCGTTATCACATAGAATCAATGTAGTATCCATCTTCAGGTCAAGGAGACCTGATATCAGCTTTCGAAGCCATATGGCTTCACAACTTAGCAGAGCAATTTGCTATGTATTTTTCTTTTGTCATTCGAAGAGAAACACTGGACTTTTTCCTGCTAAATCATGAACTCATAGTAGACCCCGAACAAAAGCATCTACCTACTGTGCTTTTCCTATCTGAGATACTTCCATCCCAATATGCATATATATAGCCATACAATCTATAGTCATGGCTACCATCATAGTATAGACCAAGATCTATAGTCCCTTTCAGATATCTCATCACATGTTTTGTAGCTACTAGGTGAGCCTGTCTTCGTTGAACAAGATATTTACTTAAGGTGTTCACAGCAAAACAAATGTCTGGTCTGGTATTTGTTAAGGACATCAATGACCCAATGATTTGTCTGTAATAAGTCACATCTACTAACTCTGATGAGTCATCAACTAACAGCTTCAGGTTGGAGTCCATGGGTGTGGCCATGGCTTTGCATTCCAACATATTGAATCTCTTCTATCTCTACCGCATACTTTCCCTGGTTGAGAAATATTCCTTCTGAAATTTTCCATACTTCCAGACCTAGGAAATAATGCATTAACCTAAGCTCTTTCATCTCGAAGTCTTCTACTAGTTTCTTCTTTCTTTCCATGATCTATTTCTCATTCCCTGTCAAGAATAAGTCATCCACATATAATAACAGGATGACAGGTTCATCTTCTACAACCTTGAGATAAAGGTTAGGATCAGCTTTACTCTTGGTAAAGTCCATAATTGACAGGAGACTGTCTATCCTTCCATACTTAGCTCTGGGAGCCTGCTTCATGCCATAGAGGGCCTTCTTCAAGTTACCTATATGATTCCATCTGTCTTCAACTTCAAATCCTTGTGACTATTCAATGTAAAACTCTTCCCCAATCATACCATTAAGGAAGTCTTGTCTTTACTTCATCATGGAAGCAACTACCATCATAGTTCTAAAGGAAGTGTACCTTGCTTCATGGAGTAATTGTCTCTTCAGAATTAATTCCCTCTTTCTTATAGAAACCTCTAGCCACAAGTCTTTCCTTACTTCTATCAGCAACATATTTTATCTTGCAAATCCATTTGTAAGATACCACATTCTTGCTTTCTGGTTTGATTACTATATCCCAAACATCATTCTAGTATCCTTTCATCATAACATCTTCCATGAGTTCGTCTTGTCAAATCATCAACATATCCTAGTCTTCTGCATTCAACTTTGAAGGTTGGAACCCACTTTACTCTTGGTAAAGTCTCGATCCATTAGGAAGTTGTCCATCATGTCGTACCGTGTCGAACACAGATATATTCTGTAGTCACTCCCCCTGAAGTGGAGTATTACTTTCCTTATTCATCCTGTACAAGTGGTTCTATGCTTGATATATACTAGTCAATAGAGTATGTCATGTCATAGTCCATTCTTTCTGAGGAAAATCACGAAACTTGCATTGTACAGTTGTTCTTGTAGATCCATATGGAAGATACTACGTGCTTCCCTTTATGTCTTGAAATCATATCATATACATCGTTCCCCATGATCAACTGTTATTCTTTGATCACAGGTTCTTTCATAGCATTCTTTTCTTCATCTTGACTTATCTCTCATACCCATGGTGGTATTCATCCTTTGAGGTGGATCTACCTCTCTCTGGAGCTCTTTCTATTGTCATGGTTTCTCTGACCCTAGGAGCTTCAGATTCATGTTTATTTAATTGTCATCACTTGTTCTTCGAAACAAGTCTCATCCTTATTTTCTTGTAGGAGGTTGTACAAGAACTTTCCTACAATTCAAATGCACCAGTTGCAAGGTTAGAACTATTTCATAAAACATATGCATAATGACAAATTCTGATGCATCATGCAACTGTTTAGCCAATACAACATTCATCCATATCTCACAGAAATTTTCTATATGCCTTCCATCTCTACCATGACATCATTGAGACTGTGCACTAATCCAATATGTCAGCAAAGAGGTTTGATAAGTAGCAATGGAGATTTGTATAGCACCATGAGCTAGTTACCCATCACATGCATATTAGTAGTATACATTCATTAAGGCGAACAATCTATCATGCATAACACATCAACTGAATATAATCAAATGTCAAACAATATCATGAAATGACAATTGAATACTTATATTTTATTTGTTTTGTGGGTAGACTCCATATTGATCATTTTGCTTTATCATTTTCTTCTTTCATGAAATCATCATTTCTTATCCAAATGATAAGATGAATAAGAGGTTCTTCAAGAATTGAGTTCTTCATATTCCTCATCGCTTGAGGGATCTTCTTTCAATGGTGAGAGCTTGATCTTCAATTTCCCCCATCTTCTTCTTCTCCTCTTATGAGTCAAGCGGAAATTAATCACTTTCTTCTAGCATACATTCTTCACATGAATGGATCCCACGATCCTGGGAGGCCATTCAAGGTGGCTATCACCACTTCTGCATTCTTCACTTCTTCTTTTACTTCAATTTTTTTTTTCTTAGGGTCATCTTCCAATGTATGTTATTTCCTTCAAATAGCTTTGTCAAGGAATCAAACATCTCTTTCGGTGTCTTTAGGGAAGACACTTCTAGTACAAGTTGATTCGTGACTGAATCAACAATGATCTTCTTGGCCTTGACCAAGTTCTTCTAGTGTAAGGCTTTGAGCCTCATCTCCCTCTAGAACTGGAACCTGTCTACTCATGTAGGTGTCCAATTCATTTTATTCAAAGAGATCAAATACTTCCATGCTTGGAAGTTGTCAACTTCACTAAGATTATCATCAATCTAATGTGATAGATCATTTTGAAATGAGAACCTCAAATGTAAATAGCAAAAGATTAGATCTTACCGATTTGAGGTGTCTGTCCTGCTTCCGGAGCTCGCTGATCTAGGGTTTGTCAGAGAAACCCTAATTTTCAAAACTTGGAATGTTTCATATATGATTGGATAGAAAGATATATATCTTCAAATGGAGTTGTCCAATGTACTCCTTTTCTGAAAACAGTGGAGGGAATATCCCAGAACAAGAAGCCCTAGTTTTCCAATTTATTCTGCAGAAATTCTAGTCATTGTTTCTATGATATCTCTAAAATTGTTGCTGCTATGTGTCTAAAATTTCACACTAAGGTAACCGCATGTGGCCCTGATCCAACATCATAGGTTTTATCAGAATTGGTTTCACTAAATGCGATTTATAATCCTTTTCCGAAGGTGACCTGTTACAGGACTGTTCAGAACAGCAAAGTGGTATGGCCTGCCACGTGTCACTGTTTCATATTCTGGTTCTGAAATTCGGACCACAGATAGTATAGTCTGTGATATTTCTGTAAAATCTTCAGGAATTCCATTTGGACCTCTATAGTCCAATATACAGCAATTATCCCCAGGTGTCATGTTTAGGGATGAATTCTAGAAGAGGCCGGAACCCTAACTTGGAGGGATCATATCTCCCAGAATATAGCGAATATGAGGCTGAATTTTGAACATAGTGTACATAATTATTTTATCTTTGGCCTATTCCATTTTCCGCTCTTGAGCCTTCTCCAATCTTGGAATATAGCGAATGTACCAAAACTTAGCAGTTTTAGTATTTAAGGTTTTTCTGGCTCGGGGTCAAACTAGGGTTTGACTTTTCGAGAGTTTCACCCAACCAAAAATCTTGATCCAGGTCTCTAAACTTATATTTTCATGAGGAGAGAAATCCTATGCTCGACTCACTCAAGAATTCCTCTTCTGTAAGAAGCCCTAATTTCCTGCACCAAAAACTGAAGATGCTCGGAATCGAATTCTGCTTCGACAGGAAGATGCGCCCTTCAATGGAGAGTCAGCCTAGCATTCTTTTGCTGATCGATTGTGGAGAGAGAACCAAAAAGTAAGAAGCCCTAGATTTTGTAGTTGCACAATGTCTTCTTTCAAGGTGGCTCTGATACCATGTTGAATTTTCATATGCTAAGCTAGATCATTAGTATTTCATTTTGATTTCATAACAAAAGCATATAAATAGCATCATTGAAAGATAGAAAATCACAACCATACAAAAGAGAACAAAAAGATTTATCGTGGGAAAACCCTAAAGGAAAAAACCCAGCAAAAGCTTCCTCAATATAGATGCCCCAAAAGATAAAAGATAAAACCAATAAGGAGATCAAATCCTGATCCTCCTCCTTCTCCAGCTACTTCTCTCTCCTCCACTAATGCGCTACACAAGTGAGAGTTTGTGTTTTAAATGAGGAGCGCTACACCTCTATTTATATTCATTCGTTCACTTAAGTTAACTCATCTAACATGTAGGCTCGATTTAAATCATGTAGGCTCGATTTACACATGTAGGCTCAAGTAACTACACTTTGGTGCTAATGGCCCACCTTTACAATTAGAGGGGACTACCTCATGACTCTTATTAGTTCTTCCGATTAGAAGCATCGGGGTACAAAGTAATACAATTGGTTCTCCCGGTAGGACCATCGGGGACCAAAAAAAGATACATCTAGAATATTCTTCAAAGATACAATATTTCAACACATCCTAAGTGTGATGGTTTGTGTTTTAAAAACCATATGGTTCCTACCATACCATAGCGTAAACACTTCCTCAAAAAAAATAAAGCAGAAATTTAAAGTTTAAGCAATGTTTTTGTTTGGCATATTTTAATGTTATGTTATGGCAACTCTTACGCCATGTTTTTATGATATGTTATATGGTTGTTCATTAGGTTTGAAATATGGTGCAAATTTATGTTGATACGTGAATGTAAGGATTAAACTCCATTGTTGGTTCTCGTCGAGAGTTGTTTTTTGTCCTTGGTTGACTTTGGTAATAAAAATGTGTCCCAGCTGTGAGTTGACAGTGCAACCAAGCCTTCCATGCGGGCTTCGAGACCTCGTCTCAGTCATCCATATGTAAAGCTTTGTGTATTACACCAAGAATTAATAATTTATTGTTAATTCCACTGAAAAGTACTCTAACTATTTTTTTTATTCTTTTACTCTTTTATTATTTTTTAGAGAAAGTCAAGAATAAAACATTTTGTAATAAAACATTTTATTTAATAAAGTATGTTGAAGGGGGACAAAAGTGGATATAGTTGTTAAAGAGTATTTGTTGACCCACAAGAAGAAAATACAAGTGGATGAATAAACTAAGTGAGAACTCAAGATGCAATACGAATCATCTCCAAAAATCATGTCACAACTCCTAATTGAGTGCTAAAGAGCCGGAGGATCACAAATGACCAAGTCCTAGGAAAAATACTATATATTAGTATGTCCATGAGCAAAAAGAGGATATCATTGCGTAGGGATTGAATCTGTGTATGTAAAAGATGGTGTATTGAAGGATTTTTCTCTTTTGGTTCAACAAACGAGATCGGGGTTTCTGGAGCAAGTAACTTGGCTGTTCTGGGAGATTGGTTAGGAGGAACAACTTATCCATTTTTTTTCCTAGCATGGGTGCAAGGTTCATAATCTATGTTTTAAAATGATTATAGAATGATTTTATTCTGTATCTAAAGAGTTTAAAGTAGGACCTAATATGTATCATATAGTTTAAATTATGCTATGATTAAATGCAAAAAATGGATATGTATCATCTAATTCCAATTTCTTTCTATACTACTCATTTAGTAAAGCATTGTTGTATTTCCTAATCCGCATTATTTTACTTAGTCTGTAATTAGAAACTAATAAGATGTACAATCTTATAGGCATTTTAGCACAAGTCTATTTATCTTTAGATTTAAACCACAGTAATAAATGTATAAACACATATATGTATATACAATAAGAGTATCACCCAAATCCTTAGGCATATAGAAGTATATTAGGATACAATCTTAAGGTCTTAGTAAATGCATTGAATAGATCTGTACGATTTAATACATATGGAAAAATATTACATTATAATTATAATATCATCATTATACAATTGTAGGATTCCACTTTATTCTTATTTAACGAGTAAAAGAAATAAAACTATATATATTCAAGCATAACAATGATTACAAAGAGTAGTCGTAGGATTCTAAAGCAACATTAGAATCAGATCATGGATTCAAAATCATATAGTCTAAGTAAACAACACAATGATAGAAAGGATCAAATACACACATGATATATGATTTAGATAACCTAAATCATAGATCTACAGTATTAAAAAATGAAAGATAAAATATCTAAAGTCTAATAGGCTACTCGCATAGTAGGCAAATCAAAATCAAATCCAATATTTTGTTAAGACGATCTTTCTAGTTATTGCATAAATGACAAAATACAAATTGAAGATCCTTAACTAGAGGCTATATTATCCATAAAATAAATCTAGAATCAAATCTATGCATAACTATGAATAGTAATTTTTCTTTCCCATGGGATCAACGTTAATCCCATAAATGATAAGATTTACTAAAAACAATTGCTACCAATTGTACAGTAGACCAGCTTAGATACAGCTTTACCCGGCTCTATCCTGCGCCGAGAGGGATCAAATATTTCGAGGTGCAAACCCTGCTTCAACAATTGCACTCCAAAAAAGGGTTTGCACCTCGAAATATTTTCGAGAAAAAGGGTTTAAATTACTAGATCCAGCACCCTGAGACAAATCTGTAATTGCTCTCAGCCTTATTCCGAAGGTCCAGCTTGTACGTATTGTTTTGAAGTGTGTATAGGTGTTTTGATTTACTTACAAATATATATATATATATATATATATATATATACACCTAAGATTATTAATTATTAAGCCGACGTGTATATATATAGATATATAAGCTGACTTTTTTATATGACATGTGTCATCTCCACGTTGAGCACAGAATTACACTTCTACCTCATACCGGGCTGTAGAATGCGCCTCTCGACGCAATCACAGACCATAAGGATCGTTTATTTTATTCAACATAACAAAGTAAAGATATTGCCATAATTTCACATTATGGCTATGTTACAACAATAAAATAGTAAATAAATAGGTTATAAAAAATAGTAATATTAATTAATTATTAAATATAGTTATGAAGAAAAATGACTCTTCAATATTTGATCATCAAGCCATATTTATGGTGGCCATATACATTGTAATCATCATCCATTAAGTATTATACATTTATACATTTAATTATTTGAAGATGAAACATCTTCCTCCCTATACCTAGATACAGGTTAGCTTAACATGGATATACGTGATGGCACATTATACTGAATAAGGTTGTACCATGTTCGTTTCCAGTAGTGTAAGTAGTAATGTAAGAACTACTAGTTTATTTGTTTCCGTGCAGTTGCAGCAGGTGCAACCCACATTCTCCTATTACGAGAGCTACGTTTCACTTGTCCTTAATAAACAACCAGGTGTTGAATCCATTGGTATCTCTCTCCTCCCCTCTGAGCTTGGATTAGGCTAATTAAATACCAATTCACCCCATTGTCTCCTATTTTCTCCATTCACTCATTCTCACACACTCATTTTCTTAATCTTTTCTCACTCACCTCTTCTCCCACTGCAATTCCCCACGCCATTTTCACACTCTCTTCAATGCACTCCCACACCTTCACCATCTACAATTTCCGTTGAACCCACTCACCAATGCTTCATAAGTTTATAAACCTAGCTTCCTCCTTCCCACTTACATTCCTGTGCGATGTCCCATACTTGGTTTCCAATTCATATCGCACATTTTTACCTCCACCTACAGCTTCATACTTCATCTCCCCTTCTTATTATGCTCCACCCTCTTAGCCCTCATATCCATGCCTGACACCACTCTAACTTCACAATTGAGCCTCCTCTCCACCAACCTCCAGCCACACGCCATCCTCCCTTGCTCCCAACAATCTCATCCCCACCCTCCAACAGGATCTCGCGGTCATCATCCATTCTCTCAACGCGTTGTTCCTCCTTCCACATGCCTCCTTTCCTGCGACCCGTATATTTCATCCCTCGTTATATCGACAACCTCTTTTTGCTCACTACTTTCCACCCTTGCAGCGCTCTCCTATGCATTTTCAGCACCACCGGGTTCCCTTCACGCTCGCGCGCCACCCCCACATGCCTCTCCATCGCTTCCTGTGCCTATCCAGACTATGCACTACTCCTTCCATCCTATTCACAGCTCAAAATCCACCTGCATCACTCCCTACATTCCACCGTTGCCATATGCCTCCTCCGCTCCAGCTCGTCCCTCTTCCCACCTCTCACAGCCTCCTCCGTTGCTGCATATCATCGCTCCACGCTCCTCCATTCTACTACGGTCGCTCCACAAAATAAAACAATTTTAACGAAAAATAAAAAAATTATAATATCATTGTTATTATTACAAAACATCCAAATTGTAATAATTAATTTTGTTAAAAAAAAAATTTGATTAAATATTTTTGTTTTTAATCATAATTTTAAAATATCATTCTGAAAATAATAATATTATAATATTATTATTATCTTTTGAAATAATAAATTATTGTATATATAGATATATTATATATATAAAAAGGACCCAAGCCATGATCGCTTGAGAAATTGGAGAAGGACATCAAGGCTCTGATCGCCAACAAAGAAAAATTTAGAGAAGAAACATAAAATAACAACGACCTTGAGAAAGAAATCAAAGAAGAATTTGTTCTAGTACTTGAAAGAAAAATTGATGAACAAACACACATCATGAACCAGAAATAAAAAGAGTTAGATGACAAGATGAGTGGGATGACACATAACATAAGCACCATGGAATGGAACCTGAGCATCATGACATAGAACCAGGATACAATGATAGAAATTTTACAAAAACTAAGGTGTAGTACAAACCATATCAGCAACTCGGATATGTTGGACCAGTGTGTCAACAAAAATGAGAGCACCAAAGTCGATCAAGACAATAAACAAGACAAGGAGACGAAATATCTTAGGGATGACCAAAATATCAATAATATATTTGATAAAAATAAATATGAGCTCGACCAAGATCATGGTGAGAGTCAAGCCAGTGTCGTAGACAATAAGGACGATCCACACAATGAAGAAAGATGGATCCTACAATGTTCAAAGGAATCCAGGTAAAATACATTAGATATCGTATATTCATCTTCTAGCTTAACTATTCTACCACCCTCAAGGAGCCTAAATGTAATACTACCTCGTGACTTCGAGTGTGAGAAGTCTCAAGAGGCGTTACTTCTCAAGATAACTCATAAGGATAATAAAAGGGAAGAATTATGTGATGACATCCTAAGAATCATGGGACAAACTATTTTTTAAAACAAAGCTTTATATGGTCAATCACAAAAGTATTACTGGCATTCATGTACAGGGAATACAGGACCACAATAATAAACATAATGGAGTACAAATTCAAGTTACAAATGAAAGGAAAATGACAAACTATTGTGTAAATACTAAGTACATACCTAATACAAGTTCTA
>LPNX011014983.1:0-18188 GCA_001517045.1 Pseudotsuga menziesii
GCCAACACCATTGAGGGTTTGTAAACCCTGGCCTCTACGAAACCCACTAATGCACAACACTCACCTAAGTCACGGCCTCGTCCAACTTTTAAAACTAATACACAGTCTCTACCAATTTAACCCTATGCTACACTATCTAATTCAGGATAAGCAAAAGATGAAATAATATTACAAAGCTATCGCAGCAAATATGGGGTAGGCTCAAGCCATTCATGGGCTTGGCCTCTCAACCACCCACACTGTCCACATAATATAGCCATTAAAATATACATAATACACATAAGGAAGGAAAATGCCTGTTACTAAACCAAACCATTAAACCATAACTTAGCACATTCTTTTACAAACATAGTAAGCAAAATTGATAGGAGTCCTTTATAAAAAATGTAGGCTCTAAATATCATTACACAGCAGGGAAAAATTGCAGACTCTCCACTCATTCGTTTCCAAAGCAAACATAAAATTCTTACGGCCATGCCCATGGGGTATGGTACCATTGCCAACAATGGTGCAGACCATGGCTCAAAATCCCAAACCATTGTTTAATTTACCAGAGGAGACATGAGTCTTCACTCCTCGGCTAAAGCCATTTAAACATTTAAATAAATCCAAGTCTTTAATCATATGCCCAAAAGAGAAATTCAAACTCCACATCGAAACCCACAGCGTGAAACCCAAACCAAGGAACCAATCTATACATAGTCTACCCAAGATGGTCGAGAGACAGAAAGTAGAGGCTTTCTCACAAGCTTATCGTGGCCACGAATGCAACACTTGGAGCCCACATAGTTGAGCCACATTGCTCCTCATTACCCGACAGAACCTACAAAACACAAGCAAAAGGAGGGATGAGGAGTATGGCCACATTATCAAACCATAAACCAAACCATTGTGCAGGCGTATAAACTCAATGCAGGCATACCTCACTATTGGAAGGTCGCTTCGATGGCTATCCTCTTTTGCAGAGCCAAAATCTAGAAACCCCAAATGACAATACATTGCACAACCCTTGTGAGCCAAACCTGAGGGAAGGCTATCACGCTTATCCAAGCACATTGAATGCACCAGCTGGAAGCCATTAAACCTACATAAAAACCCACTCTCCATAGTATTATGTCATTGCAGTACAACGTGACCACCTCTCACATAAAGCTTAAACCCTGCTACCATATGTTTATACCATATATTATGTCACCACCCCAAATCCCATCACGGTGTTAATGTTTTACAAGGTTTGCATTGGTAAGGTCATATATTACTTAGTCCATAGGTGGTGATAGTCCAAGGTATAATGCCATAAGGAATACACCTTAGAAGTTAAAACAAAATACACTTTAGGCTCACAACCTTGTATTAAAATCCAATATGAGAAGTGTTAAGCATAAATGCTTAGTGAAAATGGCATATGCAATATGCCATGTTACCTTTTAACATATTTGACTACAATAACCTATCAAACAAAAGAATGTAAGAGATGCTAATAAATATAGTCAAAGCATACATAGAACATAAAATGTATTAATGTCACATAGAATAACAAATTTAAAACATAACAAAGAATAATTAGTGTACATGAAACTTATCCGTACTAGTTAATTAACATTAACGACACTTACCTAGTTATAAAAACCAAGTCATTAAGAAGCATATCAACTAGCATCAGGTCCTCTAGGATCAAGACGGTCAACACACTCTACACCAGATCCCATTGCAAAGTAATGAACTGCGTAAGTAAAAGAGGTGCCTTAGTTTGATTGAACTAAGTAAGCCTGTGTAACCAAGTAATATCTTACCTCTCAGATCGTCATGGAAGAACAAGTCCTGCCACTCCACCACTTTGTTCCCATCAACAAGGTTAAGTTAGTTTTTATTAAATAAACAAAGTACACATGTGCAGGAGTAAAACAATGATCCATACAATTCATGAATTCACTGACAATAATAACTAAGATGTATCAATAGTTTAAATAACATAATTAAGACATAAGAAGTAAACACACTAATAATAACTGAATGGATAAGAGATTAACAAGACAATATGGGTAGTTTCTGAAGAGATTGAAAGTATAAGTGGTGCATGTAATTCTGCATGGGTATTAATGATCCCCTTTGTGTAGTTTTCACTAGCCTACAACTTTTTTTTTATTTTCAATTTTTGGGGATATTACATACATGCTAGAGTCTATTTTTTCACTTCCTTATACATCATGATTTCCTGCATGTCTACCTTTTTGAGTCGCATGCATTTTCCTCATTTTCAATCCATATTTTTCCTTATGAATAAAACCATTCATCTTTCCTTCCATGACTACATTGCTTTGTTAACCCTACCATAAAAATTGTTTGACCCTCATATCTTTCATCTATAGTCCTACCGATCATTATGTATAACTCATGTTGACTGATGTGGGATTCCTTAAGGCCCATCTTTAAACAAGTCTTGCCCCATCGACCTCAACACCTTATCTGAGATAGAGACTAGAGTTTATTTTTAGTACCTTGAGGCTTGCATGCCTTAATGGAAAGTTCTCTCACTGACAATCATGGGAATACATCAATGTCCCATGATCGTTAGATATTGCAAGTGGCTCAACATCAGCTCATCTATTCACACTACGCAAGATGTACTTATATACCTTGGCACTCATTGACATCAATGGTGGTATTGCCTTGCATTGGTTAATGACATTCATCAATGGTTGGTAATCCAATCAATTCTTTCCATGTTCAACATCGACACATTTATTCACATGCTAAGAATTATACCATTGGGCTTTGTAGCAGGTGAAGACTATATATTTTTTCATGATACCATTAGCAGTTTTATAGCAACATACTTCAGCTATATGAGAGTACCACGGTTCTACTTTCAGCTTTCATCTTTTACTTCATTCAACCAAGCAACAGTTTATATTTCTTCACTTCACACTCTATGATCTAGCAGTATCAGCCACATTCCTATTGCATAGTTCATCAACTTTTTGGGTAAGTGGAGGTATGCTTTTTCTAATCTTTAACCATATAATTCCTTAAATGATAAAAAATGAATGAATTTGAAAAATTCCCTCACTACATTCCATTTCTCTTTTTCATAAACCTAATACATCTTAAGTTGGGGGGGGGCTATTCATTACCATTTTACATATTCATCATCTCATTTACCATTAACCAACATGTCTTTCCCAAACTATGTTTGTTACACATTGAATAAAAAATATTGCTATGTATATTGGCATGATTCAAAATATGAAGAAATGGATTTCAAGTATACATTGATGGTTCATCATTTCCAATTCATGTATACTTTTAAATATGATGTATTGTAGCAAAAATACAAAGTTAAACAAGTGAATGTTGTTAACACAAGAACCAACATTTGTTATACTTATGGTTTTCACACAAGAACCAACCATAAGAAACATTCATGCCATTCAGGCATTTCCAATCATGGATTGATTTACTGTTACATACCATCATCATGTAAACCCCAGCTACAAAGCCAAAAGTTTTAAAGAGAGTCAATGCATAGTTGCATGAGGAGATGCAACCAGTTAAGTTGGGGGGAATGTTGAGCCGCAAAAATACCACAAAACCATTTGTGACCTTATTCCTATTTTATCCTTGCATAAAACCATTAATATTAACCACTTTCATAATAACTATGGATTTATATTACCATTTTCTGAATAATTTATTTTTGAGTATTTTGAGTGAATTTGTGGTTAATTATTGAGAAAAATAACATATTTTCATTATACTTTAAAGTTGGATGAATTTGATGATGCTTACAGGTGTATTTGAAGACTTTAACAATCTCAAAAGTCACCACCTAGCCTCAAATTCGAATTTCATCTTCAGGATGTGGGTTAATTTCAAGGAGAAGATCATGGAAATGTGGAGAGAATATCGCATCCAGTATTTATTGGAGGATTTGAAGGGATAAGTTGAGAGAAAAGTGGATTTGATGAGGATTTTGAGGGATAAGTTGAGAGAATAATGGATCTGTAATTATGATTAGTTATCTTGAATTCATGTATAAATAGGAGGGCTCTCTCCTCATTTTGTTAGAGGCCTCTCTAGTGATTTGGTAATAGAGAACTGGTTCATCTTTCAAGATAGTCATAGATTTGATCCTGTTGTAATAGATTTCATATTCTAGAATAGATAGTTTGATCTCTTCATATTTTGATGTCTTGGTTATGAATTAGTTGTATTGATTTTATGTGAGCTCACAAGTTAATGTTAATTATTGTATATCAGTTTATTTCATGCAATTTCATGTTTTCTGCAATTAGATTTATTTTCATGAAATTTCCTATTTTCATGAACTAGATTCAATTTCAGTTATAGATTAAGTTAGCAATACTCTGCCCCTGCATATATTTTGTTTGTACCTCACAAGTTTACGCTCTCTCTAGGTTGACAATTAAATCATTGGATATATGTTATAAATTTTTTAATGTTTTTCCCCAACATCGTCGACTATATTTATTAGATCAAACTCTACATGGGTTCAGATCCCTTCCACCTCGACAAGAACCCTTGGAATTTGATCGACAGGAAGAACCTTCAACTAGTTAGATAATATTAGATGAATAGGTGACCATACCAACTTGGGATTTCCCATGGTTTCTCATGTTTTTTTTTTCAAAATGTTGACATCCGACCACAAGTTGAGAACAGTAAAATCAATATCATAATCGACTATTGGAGAATTCATGCATAGTTATTGACTAGTTTTCTATCTTTTATGAATATGATTGACATTCTTCTCTTGTCGAATATCTCTCTTAGGTTCTTCTATTAGAGCGGATAGCTCTGCGAGAGCATCTTCATATTTAAGAAGGGTTAAACAAATTTTTAATAAATTCTTTTGAATGCTTACTTGTTCTATCGACTTCTTGGGAATTGATTGGTCAAAACTCAATGTCATGTTGATGGATGGACCTTCATTGAATACTGGAAGAACAACAGATGTCGAGGAACAATTTCTAGCCACAAACTCATATAGTTCATCGAAGAAGACCCATTTTTATTTTTGGACATAAAATGGTAATTTTTTTGTGTTGCGGGTCATATTCTCAAATTTTTCTATGGTTCTTCTTTATCATCTCCAATCACAATACCTTGCCTTTTTAAAATAGAAATAGTTAGTATTTTTTCATTAATGCATAGACACATAGTAACCATCATGATGAATGAGCGTTAGTGCCATTTCCTTTCCATGAAGAACATCAAAAGTTTTGACCTTTCCAAGCACCTAGGGGTTCAAAAGTTGAATTAATTAATTTACCTAGGAAATTTTGTATTTCATTCTAGGGAGGGATGTACTAAGTTTATTTCTAATTTTGGGTTATTTAATGTGTAACTATTTAATTAATATGCAAACAATACATGTGGGAATGAATTTCCATGTCATGAGGGTGCACTAGGAAATTCAACTTGTCTTGGATGACTAATAACAACTATCAAGAAAATTGGAAAAAATAATCTGTCAAAAAAAGATGGAAATTGTCAAAAGAAAGGAAAAGCACGCAATTTCAAAAGCAGAAAGTGAAGGAAAACCAATTAGTGAAAAAGCACGAAACTTTGGCCAAGGGAGGGCGTCGTTTAAATTTTGATGAAATGATTCTAGTAGGGAAACATCACCAGTCATAAGAAGAAAACTTTTACTCAAAGGGGGCGCAATTTCCACTTTGTACTTAAGGATACAAATAGATAAACATTACCTAATCTTGAAAGTTGTTATTTTCCTTAATGAGGGAACATCCATGGATTAGGGTTAGGTTTTGCAAGTGGTAAACTTTCTCAATAGGTGAATGAATTGATGAAAAAGTCACTAAATGTTTATTTAAAGATGCTTCCAACTCCATTTCTCAGTTTGGTTTGTTAATGTTTTGGTGTTGAGTGAATCTAAGCTTCATGTCTGAGTGATGACCCTTAGTCCCCTTGGGAGATGCACCTCAAGTCTCCACTCCCTTCTCTTCTCTCCTCTTCCATTCTTCAGTGCAGATTATAGAGAGACAAGGAGCATCCATTTAAGATATATCTTGATCTTTGATAATAGCAATTTAGCCATAGAAGTCAAGCTCCAATGAACGAAGCTTCACTTATGCTCTCAGATCGGTGTCGGGTGCTAGTTCCAGGACTCAAATTCTCAATTTTGGACACCATTGAGGGAGATCAGGTCCTAAAATTTTGTTATGACATTCTCATATCCATATCCATGTTCTGATATCTTTTTCACATTAAAATTTCTTTCCAAGAGGCCATCATGCTAAAATTTTATGAGAGAAGTCTTCCAATGCCTATTTAAGGCGTCTTTGTTTAAGTTTTAGGCATTAAATGTTATGTAATGGAAATGATAGAAATTATGAGTTATTTAATGCATAATACAGGTCATATAAATCACTTATCATCATTAGTTGCAGGTCTGACAAAAGACAGATTCAAAATTTATTGTTATTATCATACCCTTGCTCATAGACTAGTTTTATAGTTTTTATTGTTATTAATTATATATAAAACAAATTAGTGTTATGTAAGTCATTGTAGGTTGTAAATTCATCCCACAAACCAACCTAACTCACATACCCATAATTCATTGGGATTGTAGAGCGTTTGAGTGGTCTCCTATGCACAAGATTTCCCTAAGCGAAAATCCTAGTTTTTGCCCAAACAACCACAAAATCCCTCAAACTATTTCAATTATGTTCCAAACCTATTCAAGTGATATTTTATGCCTAATCAATGATGGAAAACTCACCTAATACTTCCATAATCCTTGTTTGATTAAAATTGATTGTTCAATCTCAATTTGCACTGGTTGGTACACCTAGAAGCCTGGGAGTAGACTTCAGCATAGCTGATGCTCAAACCCTTAAAGGGCCCAGCATCCAGGTGCTTAGAGATTTGAACTCTCTCTATTCAAAAATTCCTTTTGGTGTCTTCCATTATCCCTCTTTCATTCCAATTTTTTCCAGTACTTCCAGTGTTTTTCCTCATATAAAGAAAGTGATTGATCTCGATGTAAAATTTTATTTCACATTATAATTATATCAATAGTAGGAGTTAATATTATGATCTAATTTATATCAGGTATATCACATTGGTATCATAGCATTTTCCTCCATACCTTCTCTTGATAATCATTAATGAGTCCCAAATTCAATTCAGTTTCTAGAAGGAAGACGTCCGAAGAAGAGGAAGTTTTCTCTATGGAAGGGAGATTCCACGAGGAGATGGATGAGAAGGATGAGTTCATACTTTTTGTGAGAAGTATGTTGAAAGTGATACAATATATTTCAACTAATATCATTCATTTTGGTCAATATACTAGAGTGATCCTAGCTAAGCAATTAGGTGCAAAGGATGGAGAAGGGACCAACATTGGCTCCTAGACAAAAGAGAGGAAGATCATGGGTGGTTATTGAGGAGATATCCTTCCAGACAATGACAGAAAAAGTTTACAAGAAGCTCGCTGGACCAAAAATAATATTTTGGACAAAGTTTCCTCAAAACCTTAGACCATGGAGCATAAAAAATTCGACCTGGGCTGCAGAGATTAGTGACCACATAATTTCTTTGAAACTAGGTTTTTTTAGCAAAAGGAAACATGATCCCAAGGGGTGGGTTGATGCTCATCTCAGGTAGAATCATTTCAAAGCAGGTTATACTCATGAAGAAGAACTAAATGAATCTATCTACCAAGGAGTTGATACTTTTTCTGAGGTTTTATCTAGAGCCAAAAGCAAAGAGGAACAAAGTCAAATCTTATGTTACTGAATACAAGGCACTTGTTCAAGGACTTTGAAAAGATATGGATTTTGGGGAAAAAGAAATTGAATGCATTAGGGACTCAAAAATTATAGTAAAATAGGTAAGAAACCAAATACATTTCATGTCCTCTCACTTAATCAATTATCAGAAGTTGATCAGAGACGTGACCAACTTTTTTTCATCATTTAATATCATATCTGTCCCTAAATCACATAATTTTGACATTGATCTATTGGCTCATACTGCATCTAGACTAATCCCACCTTAAGGTTTGTCTCCGCAAAATTTTTCTATTGAGTTGATCTATAGTCCTTCCATTCTAGATAATTTCACAAGTTGGAAAGTGTTCGACGATGATCAGTAGATACTAGATCTCCTGCCAGCCCAAGACACCTTTGAAGGTATGACCATCGATGAAACTGATCATGAAAAATATTTGTCTGACCTTTCCAATATCATTCCAAAGTCTGTTATCATCTTAGAAAATTTTTATGATTTACAAGATAAATTCAGATAAATCACCAACTGCAAGACCCAGATCTCAACCCTCAAAAATACAGGTGTCAATCTAGGAACGAAACAATACCCCCATTTTATCAATCTTGGAGTTCATTGTTCACATGATGAAAAAAGATGGTTTATCAAACTGTGCAAGGAGTTCAAAGATGTATTTTCCTAGACATATGATGAACTTGGGACTTTTGACACCAGCATCATGCACCAAAACATCTCGATGAAACCTAAGGTGAAACCATACCAACATAAACTAAGGAAGATGCATCCCAGTTTAGAGCCCTTTGTTAAGAAAGAACTCGATAAGCTACTAGTGACAAGGATAATATTCCTTGTTAGACACACGCAGTGGGTGGAAAAATTAGTACCCGGTCAGAAGAAGAATGGAGAAATACGACTCTACGTGGACTTTAGAAACTTGAACAGGGCCTCAGAGAAGGACAATTATTCTGTTCCTCCCATGGAGCAGATTCTGCAGAAGGTAGGTGGATCTGAAATGTTCTCACTGCTTGACAGTTTTTCAGGGTACAACCAAGTCCTGGTTTCCCCTAACAACCAGCTTAAAATGACTTTCTAAACCCCCTAGGGAACCTTTGCATACAAACAGATGCCATTTGAGGTGATAAATGCAGGGGACACGTTTCAAAGATCTATGGCCATAGCTTTCAGGGGCTTATTTCATAATTTTGTCATTGTATTTCTAGATGATGTAACTATTTATTCCAAAAAAAGACATGATCATTTGTATGCTTTGAAACAGGTATTCGAAACATGCATAAAATATGGGATTTCCCTCAACCCCCAAAGTCTATCTTTGCAGTGATGGAAAGTAATTTGTTAGGTTTGATCGTCTACAAGGAAGGCATGATCATTGATGCAGAATGCACAGAAGAAATATCCAAGATTGGTCTCCCTAATTCCATAAAAGAAATGTAGTATTTCTTGGGTAAGATCAATTTCATCTGAAGGTTTGTACCAAATTTTTCCCAAGTTGTCAAACCCTTGCAACATTTCGTAAAAAAGGATGTACCATTTAAGGGGTCTAAAGAACAGAAAAGTTCCTTTTTTGAAATCAGAAGAGCCATAATAGAAGCTCCTGCTCTTATGTCTCTAGATTTCAGCAAATATTTTATACTTTATACCTTCGCTATTGATTTTCCGTATGCAGTGATCCTAACACAAAAGAATCATGAAGACATTGAGATCCCCATTTCCTTCGTGAGCTTGATGTTTAAATGAGATGAAATCAACTATTCCTAAGTCGAAAAACATGCATACGTGGTATATAAATCGGTAAAACATTACAGGAAGTATCTGTTGAAGTCAAGGACTAAGGTCATTGTCCCATATGCGGCCATTCAAAATGTCCTCGTCCTGTTGCAGCTGCAACAATTTCCCAAAATTCTAAAAATTTTAGGACCCCCCTTTTTTGATTAGATTATTTTCTTTGCTTCTTTGATAGGGTCTGAGAGCTTTCAGAAAGAGTTTCTAATGATTGAATTGATTTAACACCTATTTGAGAGCCCCTTCTAACATTGAAAAAATTCTCGTTTCTATTAAGCCTTATCCTTACCTGTGAATATCTATGAAGTCACTCTGAATCGGAAGTTGTTAATTAACTTTTCCACCGTTGCAGATAGATTTCCCTTTCCCTTTCCCGCCATTGCGGATGACTTTTGATTTTTCATCGGAGGGATTGGTCCTTTTTGGCTCCGCCATTGCGGATGGAAAGCCGCTACCGCCCCCGATGTCGGTTTAGTTTTTCATGTTTTTTCTCCGCCGTTATGGATGATGTTTGTATTTGGCCTCTGCCGTTGCGGATGAGTTTGGGATTCCACGTTTGATTTTCTTTCCAATGTGTGTGTTTTGTCTTGGCGTGATATTGGTTTTAAATCAGAGGCTTTATCATTTTTCCTTCCGCTGTTGCGGAGAAGTGTTGGATTTCATCATCCGATCCTATAAGCTTCCGACGTCCGATTGTTAGTCTTTGCTTTGCTCATCACTGCAGACAAATGTATGTTATAGTTTTCCGCCATTGCGAAAGGTTTTAAGGTTTTTCCCTCCGATCCGAAGTTATTTCTCGTCCGATTTAAAACTCGTCGTACGTGTGAGTCTTTGTTATATATGGGAATGACATTGGATTTTTCTATTGTTTATTTTACTCAAACTGTCATGATCATCCTGCGCTGTCGACCCCTCGAAGCTTGTGGACCACCGTGCCGGTACTCGCACCCAGGTGTCAATTGAGGAAGCCCGACCACTTTCACCTCGTCAGTTATGCATCGTTGCCAGGAAGAATTCGAATCCACCATGTCCAAAAGACAAAAGAAGAAGGCCCCAGTGGTGGAAGAAGTGCCAAAAGCGGAAGCTGTAACAAAGACTGAATACATATATGAAGACACTCAATGTGTTTCTGGTGTTGAACCTAAGTACAAATCGGGTGAGATATATAGATTGATTTCCCACAGGGAGGTTTCCGATACAGGCCTCGAAGAAGAATCTATCTATGCTAACATAGAGAAATATTCTATCATGAAAGTTGCCACCAGACCAGAGCTGTTCCCATGCTCTAAGGTAATTGGATCGATTTTTCCCTGAGTAGATACAACCACGATGATCATAGGAAATGTTGAAGGATAGGGCTATGCTGTATTCAGCCTTGGATATGTGGCATTGGCTTATCATCTACCAGAAGCCTAGGTTTTCTTATTTGACGATTGGTTAGACAGCATCAGAATGGACTTGGTGGAAACTCTTAAGAAAATGCTCTTGCAGGGAAAGCTTTACCGATACAGACAGAGCGGTGAGTATGATACAGCGAGCTTAAGGGCTCCCTACAGGTTTATAGCTCTTATGCTTAATAGGATCTTTGGCAAAGCTCATGGCTGACTCTTCAAGCTTGAATGGATACCTATTATCTTTCATGTGGCAACCCAAGGAACAGTCTTCAATTGGGCCAGCCTTGTATCAACTAGTCTTTCCTCTTGCTTGGCTGCTGCCTTGGGAGGAGAAGCTCAGAAAAGGTCCAAATTTTACATGAGTTCAATATTGATAGATTGCATATTGTGCAACCATCCCTTCCCCGGTCTCAAATGTGTCTGGGATAGGGAAAGAATGCTTTTGTATGCCACTTATAGACCATTGTGGGCTCACCAGTACCATAGCCATTACAAAGAAGTCTGTGAGCACTTCATTATGCCACTCTACACACTCATTTTCTGGAAGGAATGTGATTGTATGTCGAAAGAAGCCATGCAAGTGATAGGAGAATATGCAGACTATTTCTTAACTGAAAATGGCATGTACATTCAGATGTTCGGAGGATCAAGAACCCCTTTATTGCTGCCCAAATATGCGACGAATTACATAGTCCACAAGGAAGCAGTCCGACAAGTATTCATAGATGGAATAGGCAGTTTTCTATCCGAACATAAGAAGACTACCTACCCTTCTTTGCCATTCAAGCTAGGAAGCTACAAATTCACCAGGGTGAAACAAGCTGCTGAATTCATAGAGGAATTGGGGAAGTTCCATTTCGGTGAAATGCCTTTCCGAAGGAATGATACTCATGGTAAAGTGGTGGAGCATTGTAAAGAACACAAAGTACATTTTGAGTATACTCACCACTTTGATAAGGAAGAATCTGTCTTTCGAAGTGCCCCTAACATGACAATGCTAATGAGAAGATTCAAGAAAAAGATTGCCACCAAAGCTGGAAAGGGTGATGAACAGGAAAAGGCTGATGAAGGAATCAAAAGGACGAATGAAGAAGCTCAAAGGTTGGAAAAGGAGGCTACAGAATGGTTGCAGATGGGAGAAGAAGAGAAAAGAAAAGCTGCCCAAGAGGCAGCTGAGAAAGAAAAAGAAGCAGCCAAAGAAACATAAGAAGGAGCTAGACAAGCAGCCGAAGAAGCAAAGAGAAAGCTCAATGAGGAGCTCTGAGAGCAGGAAGCTGAAAGAATAAAGTTAACACAACAGTTAGCTTCTGAAACAATAGCAGGGTAGACCCAGGAGGAGGAAAACCCTGAGGTATAGATCTCTCAAGTACCTGCTTCCAGCACACCTGTGGCCCCTACGCTCCAGCTAGTGCCTTTCATCCAGAAAAAGGGTGAAGAAGTCCCTGACTTCAATACTATTTATTATGATAGGGCCACCAAGAGAATAATGAATAGGACGGAAAAGAAGGTAGAAGAAAAAGGTATGCCTGGAAAAATGATAACAGACACTGCTATTATGCTAGGAACAGACCTAGATCCAAGGCTTACCCTGAGGGCCAGGACTGCAATACTACATGCCTCAGAAGATAACATAGACAAGGTGATGACTGAGCTGCAGTCATATAAGAAATCCTCTGCTCAGCTGAAAGATACTCTGAAGAAAGACAGAGAGGAGGGAAACAAGTTGAAGCGAAAATTTGAACACTTACAGAGGGAGATGAAGACTGTTGAAGCTGAGTTACAGGCCCTACATGAAGAGAGACAGGCTCAAGAGACTACACAAGAACACCTTGAGCAAGTGCAAGCAGAAGATCAAGAGTTGAAGAAGGAGAAGGAGCAATTACTAGAAAATGTGGAGGAGCTAGAAGAGCAGCAGAAGATCATCTTGACAACCAATGATATGCACTCCCAAGACGTTTGTGAGTCTATGTGATTTAATTGATTTACTTCATGGCTTCATATGTGATTTAGATGTTTGTGAGCCTAAGATGAGAGGTAAGAACCTGCGCATCACATTGTGTAGTTCCTTCCATCTTTATCACCCTGCATTGTTAGTTAGGCATTTGCATTGCATACATTAAGTCAAAATTACAAAAACTCGGTGGACCGGGCCGCAACCGCTAAAACCCTTTGTTTTGTCACCTTGACCTACGGTAGCCGGACCGTAAACCAGACGGAATCCCTACACCAAATAGTCAACAGGCTAGTTGGGAACGTTGATTGGGGAGAATCCTTTACTATTGTCGCCTGCAAATTTACAGGCCCCAACACATCCATAAGGAGTTAGGTGAGAAAAGAGCTCAATGGATGAAGGTGTTGCAGGAATATGATCTAGAGATCAAGCTTGGGAAGATAGTTAGAGGACAAGGTTTGTGTTTAATTTTTGACCAATCAAACGATCCTGAAGATCAACGAGCCAATTGGGAGCTGGAAGTGTTAGATTTTAACATTTAAGCTAGCCTTATATTAGGATCTTTAACTAAGAGAAAACAACAATCAAACACAAGAGATAATGAACACAATGTTTTTCCTCGAGGAAACCATAAATGGAGAAAACCCCGCAACTTCCTCAGAGATAGAATCAACACCAAAATTAAAACCCCAAAATAGTAAGATGATCTCCCAACAGTAGTAGGCTCTTTCTTTCTAGCCCCAACAACTTCTTCTCCCTCAGCTATGCACTACAACTGAGTGTGAGTGAATGTGTGATAAATAGAGAGGATCACTCTCTATTTATACTAATTCCTTACTTGACAATAACTCACTAGGGCCGACTTCACTAGGTGAGTCTAACAACCCTAGGGCCCCACAACTACGGGGACTTTAACCCTTGATCAATAGGAGGGTTACCCACAATGACTTGACATGACTTGTTTAAATTATAGAAACTCTCGATCGGAACATAGAGGCATGACATGACTCAATTACATTACAAACACTTCCCGAAATAAACATCACAATACAAGAAATACAAGTGAATACATTCCAAAGTTACAATTACATCAACACTCCCTCTTAACTAAGAAGGTATTCTCTTGACACAATTTATCAACACAAGTCTTCTTCTCTGTATGATCTGGATCATCATTGAGTCCTCATCATCTTCAAGTCATCTTCATCTAGATCTGGATCATCATCACTGGATCTGGATCATCACCCAATGTGGATCATCTCTATTTCTAGAACATCTCTGTTGGATCATCATCACGGGTGCTATCTCTTGATTATTCTCATCACAAGAAGTTCTACAGACATCCCTTCTAGTCTTGGGACAACATCCCAGACATCATTCTTCATGATTGATTGATACTCTTCGATCATAGCATCCTTCCATTCTTTCCTTTCTGTCGCTTCTTCATAGTTGGAAGGTTCTTTATTGATAAAGTCACGTAATAAAGCTACATACCTGGATCAGGACTTGGTCCTCTTTCTTTCTCTGTGATTCTCTTCTGGAGCCCCATATCTTTATGCACCTTAGATAACTTCTCGTACCCAAGTAGGTTTCCTCTTGTGAGGATTTTTCTCCAGAGGTGGATCTACAGGTTCTTGAGGTTCTTCAAATTCTGAATCTTCTTCTTGAGTTTCTTCGTTCATGGTTGTGTCATGAATTCTGGGTGCTTCTGTTTCTTCATGATATTCAACAGGTCTCTTTCTAGATTTATTGTAAGTCAAGTCTTCATCAAATGTTACATCCCTGATGATGTCGATCTTCTTGAATCCTGGGAAGTATATTCTATAATCCTTCAAGATTTCAAAGTATCCCACAAATATACCCTTCTTTCCTGAAGGATATAAATTTGTCATTTTTTCTTTCAGAATGTGTATGTACACTGGACAGTTGAATATTCTGAGATGGTTGACTTCTGGTATCTTACCAGAAAATACTTCTTCAGGTGTCTTGTTCTCGATTACTTTGTGTTGAGTATGGTTTTGTACATACATCGTTGTTCTGGAAGCTTCTGCCCATAGATGCATGGGAAGATCTTGATCATGAAGCATTGCTCTTGTAGCTTCCATGATTGTTCTATTCTTCCTTTCTGCAACCCCATTTTGTTGTGGATTATATGGAGTGCATAACTCCCTCTTAATCCCTGAATATTTGCATAACTCTTTGAATTCATTTGATGTGAATTCTCTGCCATTACCTGATCGAAAGATCTTGATCTTTTTTTCTGTGTGGTTCTCGATCAAGGCTTTGAATTCCTTGAATTTGCTAAAAACTTCATATTTGTTCTTTGTAAAGTATATCCATGTCTTCCTAGAAAAATAATCAATAAAAGAAACATAGTATACATACCCGCTTAAAGAACTGGATGACATTGGATCGCATACATCGAAGTGAATGATTTGCAATATTCCTTTTGCTTTGCTTTCGCTACTTGGAAATGTCTTCTTTGTGTTCTTTCCTTTTGCACATCCTTTGTAGACTCCATCATGTTTTGACTGTATTTCTGGAAGTCCTTCAACAACTTTACTTGCAAGTGGTAGTGCTCTGTAGTGCACATGTGCAAGCCTTCTATGCCAAAGTTCATTTGGCTCTACTATGTCACGGACCAATTCTTGTTCTGGATAGCCCTTCAATTTGTATAATCCTCCTTCTTGTTCTCCAATTACTATTGCATCGTCAATAGTCTTTCCTCTTGACCACATGAGGACTTGGCCATCTACAAATGCAACCCTCTTTCCTTTTGCATCTAGTGCCGATATGGAGAGAAGATTCTTCTTTAGTCCTAGTACAAACAAGAAATCCTTCATTTTCATAGACTTTCCAGAGTCTAGCTTGTAGGAGGATTCACCACTACCTTTTATGGGATATTAGTAGTCATCCCCAAGTTTCACCTTATGGGGTGAATTATGTTCGGATAGTTTCTCAAAGGATTCCTTGAATCCTGTCGTGTGTTTGGAATCCCCACTATCGATAAGCTAATCTTTGCTTCCATGTGTGACAGTTCCTGTGAGAGTGGAGATCAGAACATATTCTTCATCATTTGAAGAGTCTTCACTTTCTTGTTTTACTATCTTTCTGGGAGGATCATCATCCTTAGCAATGTTAGCATGATGTCTTCTTTTGGAGTTCTTCTTCTTCTTAGATCCACTCTTATTCATGGGACAATTTCTAGCAAAGTGTCTGCTTTCATCACATGTATAACATCTGAGTTTGGATGGATCTTTTTTCACAAAATTTTATTTCTGATGAGAATGCTTACCTTGGTGATAATGATTTTCCCATCTGCCTTTCTTGGAGTGTACTGTTCATCACATGTATAACATCTGAGTTTGGATGGATCTTTTTTCACAAAATTTTATTTCTGATGAGAATGCTTACCTTGGTGATAATGATTTTCCCATCTGCCTTTCTTGGAGTGTACTGTGAGAGCTTGATCTTCACCTCCCATCTTTTCTTCTCGAGATGCTATTTGGGATTATTCCTATGAGCATTCTTCCCACAGTATACTGAACTTTATTAGCTTCTTCCTAGCACAGATTCCTTGGATGANTCTTTTCTTATCGAGATGCTATTTGGGATTATTCCTATGAGCATTCTTCCCACAGTATACTGAACTTTATTAGCTTCTTCCTAGCACAGATTCCTTGGACGAAAGAATCCGATAATCTAGGAAGACCGTTCAAGGTTGTCATCACAATTTCTGCATTCTCCACTTCTTCATCTACTGCTTCAAGTTGTTCTTTGATCTGGGAGACCCTTGTAAAGTATGAATGGATGNCTGGATTCTCCACTTCTTCATCTACTGCTTCAAGTTGTTCTTTGATCTGGGAGACCCTTGTAAAGTATGAATGGATGGTCTCCTCATTCTGGATATTTACATTCTTCAACTGGTTCCTCAAAGTCATCTTCCGATTTATGTTCTTCCCTTCAAACAGTTTGGTTAAGGCATCAAACATAGCTTTAGGTGTCTTGAGAGAGGACACCTGTGGTATGAGGTGATCCTTGATTGAATCAGCAATAATCCTCTTAGCCATAACCAACTTCTTCTTATGTAAAGCCTTAGCTTAATCTTCCTCTGGAACTCGAACGTCGTCATTGATGTAGGAGTCCAACTCATTTTATTCAAGGACCAGGGAGATCCTATACTTCCACGCTCAAAAGTTATCATCTCCCTCAATCTTTTCATCAAGCTTGGTATGATGAGACATCTTAAATAAGAACCTCAAATGGAAAAAAAATATTTAGATCTTACCAGGTCAAGATGTCAGATCTGGATTTGGATCTAAATTTCTGCAGTGCTGGTTCAGGAGCATATTAGGGTTTGACTTCCTGGAGTTCAGTCCNTTACCAGGTAAAGATGTCAGATCTGGATTTGGATCTAAATTTCTGCAGTGCTGGTTCAGGAGCATATTAGGGTTTGACTTCCTGGAGTTCAGTCCAACCAAATGCTTTGATCTTGATCTCTAAAATTTGATTTTGAGGAGGAGATCATTCCAGGCCTAGGATCACTCAAAAATTCCACTTCTATGGAAATCCTTAATTTCCAGTAGCAATGTTGGGTCCAAAACTGAAAAATATCAGAATCATATTTTGTTTCGACAGAANAGATCATTCTAGGCCTAGGATCACTCAAAAATTCCACTTCTATGGAAATCCTTAATTTCCAGTAGCAATGTTGGGTCCAAAACTGAAAAATATCAGAATCATATTTTGTTTCGACAGAAAGATGTTGTTTTTTCAGTGACTTTCATGAAGTGTCATCATGGAAATGTCGACATGTGACGGAATCATGGGAAAGTGGTCACAGGCAGAGAACTGGCTACTCCGCTGGGGATAGCCTTGTCTGTTTGGGGTTTCTCTTGATTCTTTTCATTTTTTTGCATTGTTTCAAGTCCTTTTTACCACTTAGGAACACCTTTCCATTCTGATTACACACTTCCCCTGCCTTTTTTGGGTAGTTTTTGACCTTTTTTTGGATTTTTCCACCTATTCGCGAGTTGTTTTTCTATACAGTCATGAATACAGTCTTGTATTCACAGGTTTCTTCACTGAACAGTCGCGAGTCATTCGCGACNGTCAACATGTGACGGAATCATGGGAAAGTGGTCACAGGCAGAGAACTGGCTACTCCGCTGGGGATAGCCTTGTCTGTTTGGGGTTTCTATTGATTCTTTTCAGTTTTTTGCATTGTTTCAAGTCCTTTTTACCACTTAGGAACACCTTTCCATTCT
>LPNX011014985.1:0-30815 GCA_001517045.1 Pseudotsuga menziesii
ATGAGTTGATTAAATTAGGCAAAGGGGGGACTCCAGATATACCTGAGAGTACTTGGAGTATGTCCAAAACTAAACCTTCACGGCTACCCGCAAGGAATACGTGGGCTGAAATGGATTTTCTGGGGCTATTGTTCGTAACGCAACCGTTAGGGTGTGACAGAGATCGACGCCCCGAGGTCACTTTTCAGAAGTTCCCGCTTCCTTTGGGTATTTTGCCACCGTAGAGGTTTGATCTAGGTGTTGGATTTTCACCTGATGGTTTGTCAATTGGGGAGGGTGAGTCCTAATTATGCTAGTCACCCAAGTGCTTTTGATACAGCTTGACTTATCGGACGAACCGCATCCAAGTGCAGAGCATACACACTGGAGTCTTGTCGATTTTAGTAAGTTTTAAACTGGATGTTCTTGTTTAAAAGAAAAGCCTCCAAGAACCTCTTTCGATCCAAGTGGATCTCAATCGGGGAATCAAGAAGGGGTTAATTTTATAGTTGTTGATAAAAAAATGATATAAAAAATCAAACATATACACAATTCTAGTTTCTTAATTAATCCTACCACGAATCTCTTTCCCCTTTCGAGTCAATCGAGAAATCATGGGGTAAGTATTACGATTACTTTGAAATGTAAGATATGGAGTATGGAATTAATAATGAAATATATTATACTACCCTGCAGATTAGATCAATACTAGTTTGAAAAAAAATGAGCAAAAGTACCAAAAATGACACCGACACGAATCCCCCCAGGGGGGATGGGGAATGGGCTCGAAAGATCCTATTCAAAGAATAATTTTATTAACAGTGGTTACAATATCAGAGAACTGATATATCAAAAACTTCTTGGTCCTTATACAAGTTGAAACCAAGATCTTACAATTATACAAAAAATTTAACAATTTTGTGAAAAAAGGGAGACCCCTGGGGGGATTTGAACGCTCCCAAAACCACTTCGGACAGCAGCTTCCTTTCTTTTCTGTCAGACCTGCTAAAATACAGTGAGCATTTTAGAATAACATATGCCCAAAATCACTTTAAGAGTACCTTTGTATCAGCCTACCTTATCTCAAAAAAAATGAAGTTAAAACTAGCTAAAACAAGCGAAAAGGAACCAAGGAAAGCAAGATTTCCTTGGGATATTGGATTGATGTTTGTGCAGCCAATGAAATGTGCACTGATATTGCATAATATTGAATTTTATAACAGCGAAAGTAAATCTAACGCATGCGATCTACAAGTTTTCTTTAAAATTTCATGTAAAAAAACGATTTCCCTAAAGCTAGATCTAAGATGCTTATGAAACTGTTTTAAGTGCAAGATCTAGGATATGAGCTATGAAATATCAGATCTATGTATATTTTACTTTGATGAAATGGATCCAAATGAAATCACAACTATGAACTGAACAAAGTAACCGGGTAAAGTGTTGATTTTGAGGGAGGAAGAAGAGGAGAAAACTGTTGTTTTCCTTGAAGATCCACAGTGGAGCTTTCAGGTGGAATGTCGAGGGACTATGCCTTTGGAAGGTATTTGGAGAGAGTCAGGAAACAAACTAGATCAGCATCCTCTCCAATGTAGGAACTTGCAGCTCAGCTGAAATCAAAGAACTCGCGAAGAAACTTGTGAGATCCGATTAGTACATACACAGAGATTCAAAATAACATGCATATAAGCTTATAGGACATGTTGAATCTAGATCTCTAAATATGCATAAAATAAGGAGATGGTCAATAAAATTATTGAAAAGCATCCTTCCTATCAAGATTGTAACAAGCCTATTATCAATCTTAACAACGGATCTATAAGCAAATTAACAAAAAATGAATACATATACAGGTTACCTCAGTAAACTAATTGCAATAATCATCCACACATGTAATGGCACAACACCGTATAGCCTCCAAAGCTTTTCTTTATTTCAAATGAAGAATTACAACAATACAATAGCAGCAGTACCTCAATCCCAGTTCTAACTCACTTGGAAGAGGCTACTGTGCTTGGATATATACAAAAACCAAGAGATCCAGCCAAGGGGGGCACAAATCCCAAGGAGATAGACCAAATATGCTAATGGAGAGTCCATCAATGCCTGATCTGTGTCTAACTGAGCCAGATCTGAGTCTCACTGAGTGCAATTGTCAATCGGAGAGCTGATCTAACTGACACCTCAACCTGTTGACTGAAGCATCCACCAAAACTCATCCAGATGAGCCAAAACGTGTTGAGGAGAGAGGGAGGGTGAAATTCCCCATAAAGGATGCTGAAGATCAACTCTGGATCTGATTTGATCACCTCCTTCAGTCAAGGATTTGTCAGATCCAGTCAATCTGCTTTAGATCTGACTGATTTCAATCAAATCGGCTGAGAATCCATTGATTTATGATTTTCGATTTGCTCCATTATTCATCAATTTATTAATTAAAATAATCAATAATTGATTTTTCGGGCTTTCTGACCTGAGTGATGGAAAATCACTCAAAACTAGGAGACAGTGGGTCCATGGGTTTACATGGTGCTCTTAGCTTGAAAATGAGCACCTACATGATTGAAACTGATTATTTGGCCCACTTTTATTACAAAATCAATTTTTCCAATTAAACTATTAAAAAATAGCCTAAGTTTTGGAAAAATTAAATTTTTAATAAAAAACACTAAAAAAACTAAAAAACTGAAAAATTGAAAAACACCTAGGGGGAGTTAGACATGTTCATATGACTCGACCATGATGTCTAGCATACTTGTACATTGACACGTAGACTCTAATAACCTCAATAGGCCTAAATTCCAAGTTGACCACCCTAACTTTGGAGGTATGGAGTGAAAAACTCAGAAATTATTAGTCGTTTATTCAACAACCAATAATAACCAAGGGAAAAAACACCCTGGGCTGATCGGATTGACAAATAAATTCTAAGAGACCAAGTCTTGTACAGACACTATCGTGCTAGAACATTTATTACAACTCCCCCATGGGGTATGAACATGTGATATATTACAACAAGCACTTTCCAGAAATACTTCCACAGGTCTTCTGAAGTCCGAACAAGTTATCCTTGTCCGGTTCACCAGGCTCACTTGATAAAAAACCACTAAGTACAACTTAGGTGGTAACATTCAAGCTCCAACTATGGGACGTGTGCTCGATCTAGTCTTTGAGGAAAGGAGAGGATACGAGAGCACCAAAATCTATGGTTTATATACCCTATAAAAACATCTCAACTTGACAAGAAAAACCTCAGTAGCACAAGTTTTACAAAAAACCAAATGAACCATTAAGCTGATTTATTTAAAAAAAATAAATGTAACTAACTAAAAGAATCAAAGTTTTATTATAGCTGAGTATAAAATAGAAATGCAGAAAGTAAATGCTCTCTTTCAAGGAGCTTATTTTCCTACTCTAAGCATGATATAAAATGGGTTAAGTGTAATCAGAAATCCAATGTAACCACCTAAGAATTTTATTAACATAAAAAAATTCCTTGTCTTTGGTTACCAACCAAAGTAAGGATACTTTATTTAGAAAATGCAAACTTGTGTGATGATACGGAAGGGGCGGGATGGATGGGAAATCATAGGCATGAATAATGTCGTCAAACTTCCTCCCAAACTGGTAAGTGCTTGCGTAGGATGCTTCTATAAATGACTGGATAGGGTTGATGTACAAATTGGAATGATGAGGCAGATTGACTACACCATCATATTGATCATCAAGGATTAACAGATGATAATTCACTGTATAATCCCCAAGTGCCTCCAAGTCATGAGGAAACTCTATATGTGAAGATGATAGTTGAGACTGATATTCTAATAACTGCATCACATCTGTCTTTTCACAACAGTGCTTCTCCATGTCTTCATTATTTATACCTTTGTATGGCTCTAAATGATATGACTCTGAATGATCATATAAGAGTTTTGAATGCTCCTCTTCCATACTAGGATTTTCCAAGGTCTCTAGATCCATGCTTCCCTCTGTGGAATTATAGGAAATTGGACTTCCACAAATTTCTAAACAAACACTTCCCATGCTAGATATAGCATATATAGGATTCTTAATAAGATATCCACAAAAATCCCAATATTCATCACCACCATCTATGTTAGATGTGATGGATTCCCCATTGCTGATATCAAGTTCTCTTTGTCTTCATTACGGATACTGATATATGGCTCAGACTGATCATATGGATAAACTGCATGCTCCTTTTTCATATCAAAATTTCCCAAGGCCACATGGTCCATGCTCTCTCCTTTAGATATGCCATAGACAAAAAAATCAACAAAACCATCAAAAGTTTCTCGTTCATTATTTTCCTCTTTATTCATGTCATAGACTGGATTTTCCATGAATGTCCAGGACTCCTCATCAATATCTTTGTAAAGGATAAGGGAGTCTTCATCACTTGTATCATGCTCCAAGCTATACTTGTCCTCATTTTCATACTCATCTTCTTCAGAGAAAAGGTCACAACGTAGTAAACCTTCCAAACTGTCATCATTATATGGAGAACACATCGGAGTCCCAACATGTATATTACAGTTTTCATCATAATTTTCACTGTAAGATTCTACAATGGTTTCATCCACAGGCTTGTACTATTTAGATGGTGACAAAGGGTAGGCTTGGCCTACCATGTATATATGATAAGGCTCACTTGAATTTGTTTCCTGATTACTGACTTTGAGAATCCCATGTTCCATGACTTGATTTGCAACATAACAAGTGCTTTCTTGGTGGAATTGTTCACAGGGTCTACACCATGGAATTACTTCTTCTACCATGTTAACTGAGTCTAACTGGTTTGAAATCCTCGGCTCTTGTTGAGGAAACTTCTTTTGATACATCTGATTCTGCCTAGGCTGAGAGTTCCTAGGTCCATTATTTATTTCCATTGCGATTATTCTATTGTGCATAAGATTCAATTGTGCAGACTGATCGTCCATAAGTTAGTTTTGAATATTAACCAAGTCTTTTATCATGTCTGTTGCCTTTTCCATGGGATCTTTAGAGGCTACCTTTTCTTCTGATTCAAAGGCTTTTCCCTTTTCTTCATTGTATGAAGTGTTTCCCCTGGTGTAACCTGGAATGTTGGATTTGCCTAAAGACTGCATATTCTTTTCTATTTTCTCGGCTAATTATTGAGCAGTTTTTAGATTGGCCGGCTCTTTGTCTCTTAACGGGTACCTCAAATCACCAGTGAAAGCTTCAATGTAATATATGAGGATGGAGGCATCCTTTGGCTTGATTTAGTTAGGGAGGTCTGCAACCACATGCCTGAACTTAGTGTTAAATTCATCCATGTTTTCATTCTCCATCTTCTTAATGTTATGAAGGGTAGCAAGCAGATGTCTTGGTTCTTTATTTTCCCCCCATTTCTTATTAAAAGACCTCTAGGAATTCACTAAGAGTTTTATATGAATCATCATCTAGGTCAAAGTACCATTCTTCAGCATCATCCTCCAAGGATAAAGCAAAGAGCGTCATTTTGACATCGTCATGGTCATGGGAAACATCATTGCAATAACTGACCAAGTGCTTTTCAAACTTTCGAAGGTGAGACTTGGCAGTGATGGCATTATTGCCCTAAAATATGGGGAACTTCTTGATAGCATCTTTTGGAATGGCATGGGGAGCACCTGCTATCTGAGAAAAGTCAAGGGGTTTGAATAATTACATCATTTCTTGAGATTGGTGAACATGACTCTCTACAAATATGTGATGGATATCTGAGAGGGATTGGTCTCTTAAATATTCAAGGTTTCTATGAGAAGTTTTCCTATTCAATCTTTCCCTAATAAATATTTCGAGATCAAGGAGAGGATTGAATAATTGTCGGCGGTTTCTTTGGGTAGAAATTCTTGAAGGGATGTTAGACAGTGGAGTCGCCAGATGGATTGAGTTTTAATCTTTATGTTTTTTAAAGACTAGATCAATCAAATTTTTTTATCTTTTTAGTTTATTAGAAAAAAGTTAAGCTAAGTCGTACTCGAGAATAAAAATATTTATCCCCGACAATGGCACCAAAAAGTGTTGCCGCCTTTCACACACCTGGGTCACGTGGCAGAAATATTCAAGCCACTCGGTGTGTCCTTGGGGGCAAGTCTCGAGTCAAGGCTGTCACCTTGTTCTTGACTCCTCCGTTTATGCTCAACTCCTAACGAAGCCAAGGGGGGTAGACCCTATTAAGTTACTAAGGAGAATTACTTAGTGTTGTGATGTTTAAACTGACTGAGTTATTTAGGAGTTTCTAATTTAACTATAGATAATCAAATATGGCAAGATGTAAAAGATGAACACACGAAAGCACAATACTGAGACACAATATATATATAAAGCAAGAAGTTAACCAGTGCCTTAGAATGGAGTCAAAAATAGAATCAATGTGCTTGCACGTGCTTGGAGTGAATGTTTTGCGATTGCCTCTTGGTATGTTTTAAGTTAAATGTGAAGTATGAGTTGATTAAATTAGGCAAAGGGGGGACTCCAGATATACCCGAGAGTACTTGGAGTATGTCCAAAACTAAACCTTCACGGCTACCCGAAAGGAATATGTGGGCTGAAATGGAGTCTATGGGGCTATTGTTCGTAACGCACCCATTAGGGTGTGACAGATATCAGTGCCCCGAGGTCACTTTTTAGAAGTTCCTGCTTCCTTTGGGTATTTTTCCACCGTAGAGGTTTGATCTAGGTTTTGGATTTTCACCTAATGGTTTGTCAATTGGGGAGGGTGAGTCCTAATTATGCTAGTCACCCAAGTGATTTTGATACATCTTGACTGATTGGATGAACCGCAGCCAAGTGCAGAGCATACACACTGGAGTCTTGTCAATTTTAGTAAGTTTTAAACTGGATGTTCTTGTTTAAAAGAAAAGCCTCCAAGAACCTCTTTTGATCCAAGTGGATCTCAATTGGGGAATCAAGGAGGGGTTAATTTTATAGTTGGTGATAAACAAATGATAGAAAAAAGCAAACAGATACACAATTCTAGTTTCTTAATTAATCCTACCAGGAATCTCTTTCCCCTTTCCGGTCAATCAGGAAATCGTGGGGTAAGTATTACGATTAATTTGAAACGTAAGATATGGAGTATGGAATTAATAATGAAATATATTATACTACCCTACATATTATATCAATACTAGTTTGAAAATAAATGAGCAAAAGTAACAAAAAGGACACCGACACAAATCCCCCCAGGGGGGATGGGGAATGGGATCGAAAGAGCCTATTCAAAGAATAATTTTATTAACAGTGGTTACAATATCAGAAAACTGATATATCAGAAACTTCATGGTCGTTATACAAGCTGAAACCAAGATCTTACAATTATACAAAAATTTTAAGAATTTTGTGAAAAAAGGGAGACCCCTGGGGGGATTTGAACGCTCCAAAAGCCACTTCGGAAAGAAGATTCCTTCCTTTTCTGTTAGAACTGATAAAATACAGCAAGAATGTTAGAATAACATATGCCCAAAATCAGTTGAAGAGTACCTTTGGATCAGCCTACCTTATCTCAAAAAAGAATGAAGTTAAAACTAGCTAAAACAAGCGAAAAGGAACCAAGGAAAGCAAGCTTTCCTTGGGATCTTGGATTTATTTTTGTGCAGCCAATGAAATGTGCACTGATATTGCATAATATTGAATTTTATAACAGCGAAAATAAATCTAATGCATGCGATCTACAAGTTTTCTTTAAAATTTCATGCAAAAAAGACGATTTCCCTAAAGCTAGATCTAGGATGCTTATGAAACTTTTTTAAGTGCAAGATCTAGGATATGAGCTATGCAATATCATATCTATGTATATTTTACTTTGATGAAATGGATCCAAATGAAATCACAGCTATGAACTGAAGAAAGTAACCAGGTAAAGTGTTGATTTTGAGGGAGGAAGAAGAGGAGAAAAGTGTTGTTTTCCTTGAAGATCCACAGTGGAGCTTTCAGGTGGAATGTCAAGGGACTATTCCTTTGGAAGGTATTTGGATAGAGTGAGGAAACAAACTAGATCAACATCCTCTCCAATGTAGGAACCTGCAGCTCAGCTGAAATCAAAGAACTTGCCAAGAAACTTGTGAGATCCAATTAGTACATACACAGAGATTCAAAATAACATGCATACAAGCTTATAGGACATGTTGAATCTAGATCTCTAAATATGCATCAAAGAAGGAGATGGTCAATAAACTTATTGAAAAGCATCCTTCCTATCAATATTGTAATAATCCTATTATCATACTTAACAACGGATCTACAAGCAAATTAACAAAAAATGAATACAGATACAGGTTAACTGAGTAAAATAATTGCAATAATCATCCACACATGTAATGGAACAACACCGTCTATCCTCCAAAGCTTTTCTTTATTTCAAATGAAGAATTACAACAATACAATAGCAGCAGCACCTCAATCCCAGTTCTAACTCGCTTGGAAGAGGCTGATGTGCTTGGATATATACAAAAACCAGGAGATCTAGCCCAGGGGGGGCACAAATCCCAAGGAGATAGACCAAATATGCTGATGGAGAGTCCATCAATGCCTGATCTATGTCTAACTGAGATAGATCTGAGTCTCACTAAGTGCAATTGTCAATTGGAGAGCTGATCTGATTGACACCTCAACCTGTTGACTGAAGCATCCACCAAAACTCATCCAGATGAGCCAAAACATGTTGAGGAGAGAGGGAGGGTGAAATTCCCCATAAAGGATGCTGAAGATCAACTCTGGATCTGATTTGATCACCTCCTTTAGGCAAGGATTTGTCAGGTCCAGTCAATCTGCTTCAAATCTGACTGATTTCAATCAAATCGGCTGAGAATCCATTGATTTATGATTTTGGATTTGCTCCATTATTCATCAATTTATTAATTAAAATAATCAATAATTGATTTTTCGGGCTTTCTGACCTGAGTGATGGAAAATCACTCAAAACTAGGAAACAGTGGGTCGATGGGTTTACATGGTGCTCTTAGCTTGAAAATGAGCACCTACATGATTGAAACTGATTATTTGGCCCACTTTTATTACAAAATCAATTTTTCCAATTAAACTATTAAAAAGTAGCCTAAGTTTTGGAAAAATTAAATTTTTAATAAAAAACACTGAAAAAACTAAAAAATTGAAAAATTGAAAAACACCTAAGGGGACTTAGAAATGTTCATATGACTCAACCATGATGTCTAGCATGCTTGTACATTGACACATAGACTCTAATAACCACAATAGGCATAAATGCCAAGCCGACCACCCCAACTTTGAAGGTATGGACTGAAAAACTCAGAAATTATCAGTCGTTTATTCAACAACCAATAATAACCAAGGGAAAAAACACCCTGGGCTGATTGGATTGACAAATAAATTCTAAGAGACCGAGTCTTTTACAAACACTATCATGTTAGAACATTTATTACAATTCCCCCATGGGGTATGAACATGTGATATAGTACAACAAGCACTTCCCAGAAGTACTTCCACAGGTCTTCTGAAGTCTAAACAAGTTATCCTTGTCTGGTTCACCAGGCTCACTTAATAAAAAACCACTGAGTACAACTTAGGTCGTAACAGAGCTCATCATTTCTATTTTAATATTTTCATGTAGATTTCCTATCTCTGCATGGGTGGCTCCTCCATTAGATGAATTCTAAGTTCTGTCGAAGAAATCATGTTCTAGCTTGTCCTGGTTGTCTCGCTTGTTATTCCTGGAAGATCCCCTGGAGTACCTTTTACATAATTCCACAATTTTCTTGAAAGACTCCTTGGAAATATCCCCATTTCCTAATAGGTTTAACATATCTAGGCAATCATCCCTAATCCAATGAAGTAGGACTATCTTGACCACATCTAACCGCATGTTCTTCTATCCATCTCTTTGCAAATTGTGTAAAATCCTCTCAAAAAAATATTCCATACTTTCATCCTCCTTCTGTACCATTTTAAACAGTTCTTCTCTCTTGTCCTTGGTGTTGCAATATTCCTGATATATCTACAGGAACACTTGTTTCATCCTATCCCAATTAGTAACAGTTCCACCTCCTAGGCTCCTGAACCAACCTAATGCACTGTCCTTCAGAGTGGAAGGGAAGAGCTTCAACTTCTGTGCATCAGTGATGTAATCATAGCTGCGACAGAGGATATCAAATTTGAAAAGAAATTTATCTGGATCCTCTACCTCTTTTCCATGAAAGCGAGGCAACACCGATGGTGATATATTTTTCATAGGGGTTGTCCCTTTCGGTTGTTGAATTGAGAATTGAAGTGTCCCCACTGCCCCCTTGGGAAAGTTTTCTCCCATTACCTCTTCCTCGTTAGATTCATGTCTGTTACTCATTTATTCTTCAATTTTCTCCTCTTCGTTCTTCTCTTTATTCTCTTCTTCGTCATTCTCTTTGTCCTTCCACTGATCAATAAATTTTTGATGGAACTGTTTCCACTCCTCATTAGTCATAACCTTTCCGTTAATGTGATAGACTAGACTTCCATCAGCAGATCCTACAGTACTAACCTTGTCCTCCTCTACGGGGGTATTTGAGGGTGTTGCAGCTGCTCGTGTGTTCTCCACTGTGGATCTTGAAGGTAGCACCCCAGGATTGGCAAGGATTCTTTTTATAGGTGTTTCCTGATAGCGAGCCCGGGTAGAAGAATTGGTTTTGTCAACCAGATCGTCAATGAATGTTCTTCTCCCCAATTCTGGACCTCGACCATGACCTCGACCACCTGCAGTGTTAGTGTTTTGTGGGGTCCTGGGATTTGTAAGATGTCAAGATGTACCCTTCTTGTATTCATGCAACCCAAATCATTCAAACAAGAAAACTAAAGAAGACTAAAGAGAAACAATTACAGAATGAAACTATGATAGTGTTTAATACTTATCCTCCCTGGCAATGGCGCCAAAATGTTGGGCACCCAATATGCAAGTTAATTATAGCTATCATATGGAGTGTGTAATATTTATTGTCAACCCAGGGAAGTCTTCTATTTCAAGGATAAAATGCACTATATATGCTCAAACACTGAGTTGCTGTAAAAGAACAATCCTATTCTCTATTCACCTATACTCATCCCAAGGATCCACTTAATCCCATTTACCTTCTAAAGAGTACAGTCACAATTACCTCCTACTACTCCTAATCTAGAATTGAAAGATTCACGAAACCACATCTAGATTACTTTTGCAGATAATAAAATCCTGTTTATCAAACCATCTAATGATTCACACAACTCTCTTAATATGATTATTCTAGAAATTCAAAAGACAGAAGTTGAGTTCAGATATTCTAGAAATTCAAAGTACAAGAATTGAGTTCAACTAATCTAGAAATTCAAAGTATAGGAATGGAATTCTGTAATCATGAAATCAAAGGGACAAATTGCAAGAATCTATGGAAACAACAATTAAGAGATATAGGGATGAACAGAGCTGTTCATCTACCACGCAATTGCATAAGAAATAATTACCTACGCAGTCGATTGTCTTACCATGCCACTACAAATTTCCAAGAGATGCGGTTAATAAAACACTGTAAATCCACAACTGTTATGAATTCCTATGAAGAAATGGAATTAACATAACATCACACGATAGAATAATTAAAATGCCTAATTTAACTCAGCAATCCCTGTGGGAAGGCGGTCCCAGCCGTCACACAGAGACGTTGGATATAACACACATTAAAACCCTTGGATCTGAAGTAACTCCTTGTATTAAAAATGCAGATCTATTACACAACTCTCAGTCGCAGCTAATACAATGAATTGGTTAAAATTTCAACCCTTGGCTCAGAACAATTCTCCATATTTATACAATGTAAATCATAACATCCTATCCCTATTATTGGGAAGCCATGAATATCTCTAATCTTTAGGTGCCCTAAATTACAACAACTATTACAACCATGGTAGGATGAAAGATAGGAAATGCAGGGAAACTATTAATTGACCCAGAAATAATGATATCCTCAGATCACAGCTATACACGAGCAGCAACACACCGTTGACCTCCAAAATAGTCACATTTTGTTGCAGCTATCTTTGTACAGCTTTGCCTGGAATAATATACTGGGACCGCATTCCTTGGGCAATGGTAGGATGGATGGTGATCATCTTGAGCGATGAATGCCCATCCTTTTTGTAGCATGCTTAGGCCACTATACCTACAGTCTCTATTTCTCAAAATACCTTTATAAACCATCATATGTTATCATATTGAGAGATATAAATCCTTAATTACCACAATCATAAGTATTAATAAAATAAGACAATAACCAATCATACCTTAGTGGATTGAAGAGCAGAGTGAGGGAAAAATATCTATTTGGCATGCTTAATGCGGTAGGATAGGGCAAAAAAAGGTGAATAAGGATTGTCAAAAGGGGGCCATTTCTGGGCCCAACAGTCTTCATACTACCAAAGTTTGTGTTCACTTCCTTCGAATAAACTAGGATTCCATCAGCCTCTCTCTATTTTCCTTCTCTTTCCTAACCTGAATCTTCTCCCACTCCTTAGGACTCCAACCTCTAGTTCAGGTTTTGTTCTTCCGAGGAACATTTCAATGTACCCTTCCCCATGTTCTTACTTGTTTGTTCATGACATAGCCTCCTTCTAGGCACCATCTGAACTATTCAAGTGAAAAATACCCTTCTCATAGGCAAGTAATTTAATCCATGTGTTCATGCATAACAAGTATTTCCTTCGTGGTCCTTTGAAAAAAATCATTTAACTTCACTATATGAGCTTATAATATCTACCGCAGAATCAGTAATATACCCTTTCAATATACTATTAACCCAAAAGTCAAGCACTCTAGAAACATAGTTACTTACACTTGTTACCTCATGAACTAGTTGGTCACTCCACTCAAGAATCTCCCTTCTCTGGAAATTGGTCTACTTAGTCACCAATATTAATAACCATTCATGTATTAAAATGGGGAACTCAACAAATAATATCTCATGAATATCAGAGTATATATATTCATCTATCCATTTCTCTGCATTCAATTGTGTTCCTGTGCTCTCTTCTTATGCAAATGCCAGCATTTTAAAATCCAATTAGTCTTCTATCTCCTTCTTCATTTGGTGCCACAACATTTCCCTCGATTTGATCCATAGGGTCACGACAAAGTAACCATTTGTTGGCCACTTTTCATAACTCGCGTGACCTAGGTTCTACGCAGCCCACTGATCCAACCACTACCTAATATACCAAACCGATAGAGCAAGCCTTCCTTTCCACCTCGCAACTGGCGCAACTTGTGTGGTGCAGATGACTCATACCAATCGAACCTTTGACTCAAGCCATTACTCAAGCCAGAAACATACAGGTCGGCATATACATGTTCATTTCAAGGACACCTTTTCGATCATTTGCCTACTGATTATAGAATAACATCAGATATTAAAACAACTTTTAACATTATACATACAGCAAAGAACAACCATTCACATAAACATTCACCACATAAATTATTCATTCAGACGCAAGAGATAACCTGGAAACCCATCTAGGAAAAACCACCAAGTTGCTTTTCATTTGGCATGAGAAAATGATACAGCCCCTTGCAGTCTACAGAATGCAGACTGAGCTTAGGATATGTGTTTAAGACTCAGACTTATAGTTCTCATGCTCTCTCGTTTGGTCTTCCACTCTACATCTACTCCTAGCGGTCTGTGCACACAGAAGCTAGATCTACGACTCAACAACACTCTATCGCTACCTGACTCTTCCTGAGTCTCCTCTTCCTTGACCACTACAACATTACAGCAAAATTGGCATCCTTCACCATGGAATACCACTGAACTGATAAACTATTATAGAAGAATTGACCTAAAACATAATCATAGTTAACGACTAAAAGCTACTACAATCCAACGAAATGTAACCGAGGCCAACCATCTAACTATTGCATCCCTCCTATTTATATTATTTTACATGACCCAGCAAGGAAAACTGCATAACTATAGTGTTAACTGTAACCATCAACTTGACATGAGGCACTATCAGCCTGAATTACAAATATCCCCTCATACGTGTGTAGCTATAGGCTTACACCTTCATAAATGACCATGATTTGGACTCTGCATCTGTCGCTTTTCGAGCGTTATAATTTTCACACTTCTCCACTTACCTTTCCTTCATCACGCACTTCTCTATTCTTCCTGCACGGGTTCTTTGCTTCCTTCTCGGTCTTCCTTTGCTTCTATTGCACGTGCGATACATCTTCTTTGGTAGCGTGTGTGAGATTTTTTCTTATGCTCCTTTCCCGGGCCAATAGTTATCCAGATACATATAGGAAAATTATTATTGTGATGAATCGTGCAGAAGGCTAAATGCATGATTGAGTTCTATAATGTGTTGGGAGTGGACCCTGAAGCACATAAGTGATGATATTTTTTGTTGATCGTAAGCTACAGAACACATGAGTTATGAGACCTTGTGTTGAGGATAAGTTCTGGAGCACATGAGTTATGATATTTTGTGTTGAGCATAATCTCTAAAGAACATGAATTACAAGAATTGGAAGTGTTGGGAATAAGCCCTAGAGAATTCTAAATTAATGTTGAGAATAAGATCTAGAGCATCATATCCTTGGCCATTGTATCCCTAGGTGTATTATACAAGTACATCCTAGCAATAATGTTGAGCTAAAGGGAGCTACAGGCTCTGGAATTGCACTAAGTTTAACTCCAAGTATTACCATTGAGCTTAGGCTATCAATAGTGCTAGGAGTTACTGAAAAATAATTGTGTTGAGTGGGAACGACTCTAAAAAGAACCGACCTTATCCTACTTATTTTTAAGTTGATTTAATGAAATTTTGAATCTACTTCTCATCAGGTAACGAATAACTACCATGATACATGAGGTAATCCAACATGCAATTAGCATCTAGAGATTCCTAGATTAGTTGACCCACCCTACCTGAGGCCTTGAATAAAAAAAATAGGATAAGCTAAGAGAGGAATCAAATAAATATTAAAAGATAATATGAAATTTTATATATGAAATGAATAAAAGAAAAATTGTGTGTGTGTGTGTGTGTGTGTGTGTGTATAAAGAAATAAAAATTACTAACATAATAAATAAAAGAGTCTATGTATTTATTATTTACTAAAGCAATTAAATAAATATTCCATTTTAAAGTTCAAATTAGGAACTAGTAAAAAGTTCCTAAGCTAAACAAAATAATTATTGAATTCACATGAAAACAATTAAAGATTATTTTCAAGAAGATAATGGATTCTTGATCTAATTGAAGTTAAACTTCCCTTTCCTAAAATATTTTCTATAAATAACCAAGCCAAGGAAAGGATTAGGGATCTAATCATTATTCCTAATAATTTTTGGAGATAATTCCAAAAGAAAAGCAATCTTGTACAGAGCCTGGTATTTCAAAAAATAGAAGCCTCACCTTAGAAGCTCTAGACTACATGCATGATGGAGCTAGCTCAAGGCCATCTATATTAGACCCAAGAAAGTTCTAATGTCATGGTTGGGAGGAACATGGTAGTTCTCAAGTTATCGTATTAACATATCTAAGGTCATAGATAACTATTTTTTATTAATTATGTGTGTTTAAGTGTGAAGGATTTTTATCCATTAAACAAGTGAATAGTTATAAGTATGAGGTTTCTACCCTCTCAAGTTTTATTAATCATGTTGTACAAAATTTACTTACAATTATTATGCTCTGGATTAGAGATCTGCAAATTTTACTTTCGACATTGAATACATGCTTCAGATTGTTTCATTTCTTTAAATTGAAACTCATCCTTTAAATTCTTAGGTAGGTTTTATGATTAAATTTCTCTTAGCTAAACAATTTTTAGAATATTTATGTCAAAAGTGTAGTTCATATTTAAACCCTAGTTTCTAGATAAAACTAATCAGGATATATTTGTAAACATATTTACTAAAACTAAAACCCTAGGTATATTTTTCATAAATAATTTTCATAGGTCCATAACCTTATTATGAATTCAAAATAGAGTTTAAGCAAAATTAAACTAATTGAACCTAATGATAAACAAACACATTTTATTTCCTTAAATTGATCATTATTTAAACAAAGTTCCAAGATTAAAATAATTATTAAATAACGAATTACAAACATATTTATAGACATTCATTCCATTGATCAAATCAATTTTTAATCCAAACTCAAAATTACAAACTAAACGAAGTGCTAGAACATTTAATTTTCCATCGAAAGCCAGACCTAGATTTCCAATATCCAATCTACATAACAATAGTAAACTATTTAATTAAACAAACATAACATTATAAATACAATGCAAGCCCATCTATAAACGATTATTAATATATCAATTTACCATAAACTCCTTAAATCAAGGCCGAGATCCTATCCACGATTACAAATTATATTATTAATGCTAACACTTATAAACATTAAATACACCGCCCAACAATCGAATCTTGTTAAAGATTGGATTTCGGCCATTTCTTTTCCAAACAAAGTCTATCTACGAAACTAGTTTAGCAAAATACAATAACCAACAGAACTACGAACCAAGTCTTTCAAGGCTCATACTCCCTGGCCAAATGAGGAATGAAATGACTAGAAGAATGAACAAAATAAATTCCACATCTACCAACCATTATACCAAATGTTAAAACTATCACATATCTATTATCCACATGAACCAAGGTCGAATATATTAAGACCCTAGCTTATATATTTACGCCGCTTTAACAAATAAACTAAAAGACATTAACAATTAAAACCCAACTAAGAAATTGACCCATTTTTAAGCCAAGTAGAGCTAAGAGGGAGAATTAAAGCTTAAGTAAACAAATAAACTAAACCATACAACCCAATATCAACTCATGCAGATGAAAACTAAATTATAAACATATTTATAGAAGTTGTGTTATTCACATAGGTCTTATCCATTACAACTTCTTGTAAAATAATAAATTTGTCACATCTAACTTAGAGACAAATCTAGGCTCTTAGACTTAAAAACAAACATACAAACATCAATTATTCCATGAAATTTAAACCCAACCTCATACGAATTCAAGAGATCTGCCTTTGGCATATTTAACAAACAGATAGTTTATTTTCATACAAAAGAAAATCATTTAAATCGACAGAGCAACATTCTTATAAATAGACAATTAACCAAACCACATTTCCACAATTCTTATCAAATATTGCAACAATGAAATCATAAGTTCCATTGCAAAGAAATGGCACTATTAGCATTATAAGAACATTCAATTTACATAGCCATAATAAAACAAAGGAACCCCACAAGATTGATTTAAACCCAAAGCAATCCATTACAGAGATAATCGTAAACCAAAATTGTATAACCGAGTACCGGTTAAAGTTTAAGCATAAGATATTTACATTAACGAGACATACAAGTGACTTTACACAGTTGCATTCAAAATGCCCAAAAAAATTGAAGGAAACCCAAAACCGAAAACCAACAGTGAATAGCCATTAGAGGAAATTTGAGCTTTAAAATGAGCCTCCTAAGGAAAATAATAAAATAATAGTTAAAATAATAAAATAATAGTTATTAATTTTGGAGGAAGAATGAAAAAACTACTTTTTTTTTCGTATTTTCGACATATGTCCCTATGTTTTTTCTCAAATTCTGAGCGGGCGAGCTCGTTGGATCATCATCAAGTTTTTTTAGGTATTTCTTGTTTTTGGGGTAGCGAGGTCTATCAAAAGTATGAAGTTTGGGTACTCGTTGGATGTGGAATTAAATTCCGCATCCAATGAGCTCTCCCACTTGGAATTTGAGTAAAAACACAAGGAGATATGTCGAAAATACGAACACAGAGAGTAGTTTTTGTTTATGATAAATATGTCAATTCAACCATTATGGTTGACTCATGTTATTGAAATTCTATTGGTTCTTGAATTCCAACTCACAAAATTTTTTGTTTGCATGTTTAATCAAACCCCATTTTAGACTCCAAATTTCCTCTAATGTTAACCACTACAACAAACATTTCCGAGACCCAAAATGGAAACCATCTAAACAACATAGAAATTTAAACATTGGGTATAGGGCCCTGCTATATGTGGCCTTACCTTGGATGGTTTCTCAATCAACCCAAGCTCTTCCCTTTAAAGAAAGTTACCAAGGCAATCCAAACCCACACAAACAAAACTAATGCAAATATTAGAAGTATGCAGGGATTGTAAATATAAACAAAGGTTAAAAGGTGAAAGCATACTGATTTTTTTCATACCTTTAAAAAATTTCCATGGAAAACCTGTAAGCTCTACATGGTATGCACATCTCCCACCTACAGTACGAAACCTCTCTCTGAAATCAAACAAGTTACCAAACGATTTCCCAACAAAACCCTAGTGCAATGCATAAGGCATAAATCCCGCACAAGATAAGGAGCATTCAATGTGCCAACCTAGATGCCACCTTCACCCAAATAAAAACACATAAGCCTATAGTTTAGCTTCACACTCCTTGCCATTAAAATATTATCGATATCTATAGTATGCTCTTTGACCATAGTCTTAAACCCTACCATAGTTGCGAAATGCATATGTATATGCTATAGTTCAACCCCGCTTATCATAGTTTCATTATGCTATACTTGTTAAATCATCAACACCATAGTTTTAAAACATGCACATAGTCTTATCATAGGTATAAATCCCTTTCACCATAGATTACCAACATACTTTTACATTTAAGCATAGGACCCTTGTCTCATTTAGTTGAGCATAGGAATAAAATTGTTTAGGATCAGATAGTTGTAGATGTTAGGACTTTGTACCATCATGTTCACAAAACTATGTTCATAGATGATTTCACCTACAAAAGAACATGTACACATGCATTAGTTCACAATGAACTAAGTAAACCTCATAGCATAGAAACTTTACCTTTCTGAGTGAGTCATTAAGGGATAGAAACCACGAAACTCCACCCCTTGACATACTAAGGTAAGCCAACCTCTTCCTTATAAATAAGTAAATGTAATAATGAAGCAGGACATAAAAAAAATAATATCAAAAACATCAGTAAGTAATATAAACACATAAGTAAACTACAATTGCATAAAAGTATAGACAAGTGACACATAAACATCATCATATAGGAAACACACAAAAAGGAAAACAACAAACAAAACTTAGGCTTAGTTCTTATCGAAGTTTTATTGTGTAGTAAAAATATAGATGTCCTTAAGATCTTAAAGTTTATTAGCCTACAAATTTTATTTATTTATTTATGGATTTTAGGTACATTACACGAAACTCTACAAGATATAATGTGGGTTCAATCTCCACATGATTAAATAATTTCCACCCCCCTTTGACCAAAACTAGGTATTCAAAATCAAACCAATTTCAAGCTTATGTTAAATATCTAACATAAAGTATGTTGGTTTGTTAAGGGTGGAAGGTATTGGATATCATCATTGACCTTGAAGGAAATGAAGTAACTTCATTTGCATGGGGAATTCTTGAAAACGCAAATAATTAGTCGAACCCTTAGCTCTATGGAAAGGCTTTTTGTGATTAAGATGCACCTATCATTTTATTACTTTACAACTCAAAAAACGTACACGCTATTAAAAATACTTATCCACACTTTTCCATATGGTGTATAAAACAAAGACCCTTCCTCCACTAACATCAAAATACCAGTACCCCTAATTTACAAAAAGAATAGAAAAAACAAGTGGAAGAGTCTAGGCCTAAACCCTCTATTCCTTCCCATCAATCCAACCATTCATTCTTAAAAGGAATAACATAAAAACTACAACCTAGGACCCTTACAATAGAATGAATTAGGGCTATCATCATCCATACCAAAAGCCAAAGGCAAAAATAATATCCAACCAAATTATTCAAAATAAGTCATGGCAACCATTGACTACTGTGAATCACTAGATGATGTTGTCTAACTTGCAGTGTTTTAGAGAAACTCTACACCACTAGGATAGCCATGAACATGCATACTTGTAACCTCCAAAACCTCATTGATGTCAACTACCCCCCTATTTATATCAGTCTTCAAATTGCTAAGAGTTTGAAACCCCATATCACCAAACTTTTTCACATTCCATTAAAACTTTGGTCAGCAATGAGTGGAGAATACAGAACAGGATGAGTTTCACCTCTTTCTTATGCCTCTCCCTTGTAGCCTACATTTTGTCTTCTTCCATCTTGGACATTTCTTCCTTGACATCAAGAGAATTATTCTCTGTATAATCCTTCTCCTAGTCCACCACTTCTAGACCTATAACAATCCTTCCTCCTCCCCTAGGGAGACTCCTCACACATTGGCAGGGACTCATACCCATGCTTCTACCTCTTTGGTCTTCGATATCTATATTATCACTTGATATCTCAATTCACATATTTCTCTTCAGGTTGGATTTACCCTACTCCACAACATCCCCTTGATACACAATAAGCCTCTGCGTAGGTCCAAAATGAGGAACAAAGTGCATATGATCCACTTCTTTGGTCCCATACACACTCCAAAGGATGAAATTAAAGTATGCACTGATAATCTGACTTGGGATGTCCCTTTTCCCTCCATTTTCATTTCTTTCTGTGCATAAAATATAGTCATCATCAAGGAGGATAATAAATACCATACTTTTCTACCATGTCTTGAGAATATTATCTCTCCCTTCTTCCCTCTCCTTGCCTTTCATTCTTGAATAAAAAAATATCCTCCTATGAAACTTGACAGCCTCTTGACATCCTTCACAAATCCCCAACATTTATCCCTCCCTATTGAGCTTGTACTTTGGGTATCTCATTACACGTACTTCTTTCTTCACCACATCCCCTCTTTCTCGACCTTCTTGGCAACAATTCATGATATCACTCACATATGAGATACCTATGGAAAGCAATAATTTCAGTGAAGATTCGAGTTATTAAAAATATGGTGGCGGTTGAAGGATTGATTTTTTTATATGCCACATGATCATAACAACTTCACCTAAGGAGCCACATATGAATAGGTTTCTATGTTGCATTCAAAATATGAATGAAGGACTAAAAATGCCAAGTTTTATCTTATTTTAAGGTTGGAGGAGGGTGAGGAATATTGTTTCCTCCCATGAATTTACAATACACTTTCCAATATTAAACAACTTCTTTTCAAATCAATCCAAGTGGAAATGCCATGAGAATATGTAAAGTTTATTTATAACAAGAAAATTTTCCATGATACATATTCAATCTCATAAGATGTTGCCCTCAAATAAAATTGACAATATGAAACAACATGGTGCAAGTGGGTTTCTTTTCTTCATATTGGATGTTCATCATGATAAAACAAATTTCACATTTAGGGGGCATTGTCTTCCGCCTCCAAAAGTCACTTTTGGGAGTGGTTTTGTATTTGGAGGAAGTATTTACAAAATCACCTCTAATAGCACCAACACTAAAATTATGGAGTTTTAGGGGTGGTTCTGGAAGAGATCAAATCTTACCCTAAAACTGAATATTGGAGGTGGTTCTAACCCACCCCCTCAAAAAAGTGACTTTTAATGGTGATTTTAAACCCCCCTCGTAGACACCTATGGGGGTGGATCTAACACCCCCCCTGACCCCCCCACTAAAAGTACTTATTACAAACCTTTAGGGGAAGTTACAAACCACCCTCCTACGTAAATATGGGGGATTTTTCAACTCCCACCCCCCTTGATATGTTCTTACAACAGTCGCTATAAATCCCTAAAAAAGATCCTTCTTACAAAACCTTGGGGGAAAACTACGCACAATAGCACTCACATTAAAAGTTTGGGTGTTTAAGGGAGGTTCTAGTAGAGATCAAAATGGACATTAAAGTTAATTTTCTAGTATAGATCAAAACTGACACTAAAATTTACCTTTGGGGAAATCTATAAACCCCCCTCGTAGGTACCTACATGTGCACCAGTTTAAAACAGCCCCCATAGACACCTACGAGGGAAGTTCAAAAGTACCCCTAAAAATCCATCTTATAAAACTTTGGGAGTGGTTATGAACCCCCCTCATATAAATTTATAGCGGGGGTTTTAACCCCCATTATTGTAGCTACAACTATATTTTTGAATCCCCCTCATAGTGACATATAAAGGAAGATTAGAAAACCCCTCGTAGAAACAAACAAAAATGGTTTGAAATGGCCCCTATAGCCATACTGAATCATAATAAAATATATTTTATTAAAAATATCAGTATTTCAATATCATTATGGCACGGAGGAATCAACACCAACCTCCTACATGTAAGTCATGCACTCTTCCATTGAACTAGAACCCTTTAAGAATTGGGGACAGGAGGAATATTAACACCATTATTGCATCATTTTTAATTCTAAGAAAAGAAAATAATATCCAGTGACAATCATGCTTAAAATACATTTTATATTTCTAAAGAAACCCATGCTTAAAATCAGTCATCAACAACCTACATGCTCATATCTATTTTCAACCACCTAGAGAATTTTTAAAATTTTGGGAAAACCACATCAAACATTATATTCAAATAAACATTATCCATCAAACTAGTGCACCAATCTATAAATACATTAAATATCAAAAACTGCATCGAGTATCTCTCCAACTCTCCAAGGAATTTCCCCACATTCTTGTCAACACATGTCAATGTGGATCTATTATTGTACCCATACCAATAAGGCTTGAATGAACAACAAACTACAACTTATTTTTCTGAGAATAAAGTGAAATTATTTTTTAAAATGTTGGTCTACTCTTGATGTTGCCACTTTCATCCTTGAAAACAATGCTTGGAAAAACTTCAATTCTTTTACTTGCTTTCAACACACCCTATGAAATAATAAACATAGAAATTAGAAGAGACAATAATAGTTTCCCTCTGATATCTCACAGGCATTGCAGGAACATGTTGAGGTAAAGTACAAAACAAATATAATACTTATACCGATATAAACAAATTAATTGGGTAATCCCAAAGAAATCATACCCTTAGTATACTTTTGCCAGAAACAACTCCTTTTATTTCATCAACTTCAACATGACCATGCTTATTCACATCAAAATATACGATTACAATCATATTGGGTGGAGCAACAAAATATCACTCAAGAATACGAATCTTGTTTAGTATGTATTCATAGAAAACATCAATGTTGTATTTTAGTTGCATAGCTATTGATACTATAGGTGCTCCACCTGCGTTGGTACCCTAAAATCAAGGAAACGTTTCTGATATATTAAAATAAAAAAATACGTTAAATAAGAAAAATACTTTGGTTTCTATAGAAAGAAAAATCACTATAACCATACACTTCCTTACAAATATTGGTAAGGAGTTCTAAAGATTGTATAAATATAGCCAAGTGGGGTGTTTTTGTGAATCAAATAATTTATTGGATCCATCTCTATGGTCAAATATATTGCATGGACATTTCAATCATGGGCTCACCCCACATGCCCCTCTCACTTTGCACTTTCTTCTAATTACATGTATAATTTTATCCTATTATTTCTATTGATGATTTTGTTTAGTTCTCTCATATGGTACTTTAATTTCTTCTATCTTCTGCTTTAACTTTCAGTGTTTCTTACGAGAGTTTCTCTAGCAATCCTATAATGTTTCAGATCCGATTGTGGTTTTTATTCAACTATAGAGATAATTAGGGAGAGTAAAGAAGTTGCTCAATCGAAATGAACTTTTAGTTTCTATACTAACCATAAGAAGATCGAAGAAGAACTATTGACAAAAAAAATAGGGAAGGAATATGCCATTATACCTGTAATTTGTCTCTCATTGACTTACTATTTTGGTTAGTTTTGTACATTGATAAACTAATTATATATCTTATTATTTATCTAATATTATATAACACTAATAACAAATATATTCTTTCAAATCCCGCACAAGTGTGGCTCATTAGTAGTTTCATTGTTATGAAGTCACTTGTTGTAAATTGGAGGTCACAAGATCAATCCCACTTGGGTTTACCTATGTCTCATGTCTTGCGGTGGGTGTGGGGAATTTAGAGTTATAGTGGGAGCAGGAATGGATCCCTAGACCCCGTGTCACGCGAGTACCAGCCCGGCCCCAGTTGTTTCACTAGTCCAACCAATAAGGTATGCACCATGCAATTCTATACAATAGAGGTATAACAAGTATACAATATGACAAATAGAAAAAAGATAGACCACCTTAGATATTTTTTTAATACAAAAATGAAGTTCAAGAGAATGAAATGAAGTACCTATTCAAACTACAGTGGGAAGAGCAAGATGATACTATGGAATATTCAAACTACTAAGTATATAAGGAAACAAAATGCATGCTACTTCAATGCTAAGACAATATTATTGGAATTCGAAGTGATGGTATTAGTGTGTATGTGGATATATATAATATGGGAACTCATGGGAATTAAGTGAATCCAAATTACAGGAATTAAAAAATAAGCATCAATTATTTGAAACCTAATAAATTAGAGGCATGTAATTTTTCATTTGAGTGAGCTTCCATGTTTTTAGGATAAGACATAGGAATAATTCTTGAATCTCCATTATATTACATCAATCATATTTTCTTGTGGTCACAAACAAACATTTTATTGTTTTAGTTCAACCCATGTATTTCATATAAGACCCCAAATCTCATGAGAAATGGTTGTTTCTGTAATTTATACAATAATAAACACAAAAAATTTCTTGGTTCCATCCTCTATTTTCTCAAAGCACAATAAAAACCACATATTATCGAAGAGGGCATGATAATAAAAAAATGAATTTGTTTGAACTATTCAAATATATGCTTTCGACACCAAACCCTATAAAGTGACTTTACATATGGAACATATCAAATTATTGTTTGTTATTCATTTATAGAAATCCTTCATATGTAAGAAGGTATGATCCAAAAACAAGATCTTTGCTACTCTATGATGTTAACATGAGTTCCATAAAGAGCATGAATGAATCTCACAAACCCATAAGAAGAGAACCAAACAACATAGACTGCTTCCAGCAACTCCGAAGCCTGAAGACGGTGGAAAACGAGTATAAACACTCCTACCTTCCTCCTGTAGAGCTATGCAATATCCCTTCTCTCCTTTAGCTACAAAGTCTCCACTCCAAAGCATGAGTAGCAAATGGCAACTAAGGGGGCTTATATAGCCATGACTTGCCCCTCTTCACATTTTCCTCTTATTCTCTTTGGTTACAACAATTTTTCTAAGATTGGCATCTTGTTTCAACTTCTCAAGTTTTGGTTGGGTTCACTTAAAGCTCCTTTTATCATGTAGTTGACATAATTAACAACTATGCCAACCACATACCCAAGTATGGCATTAATAAAATCTGGTTGCAAAACTACCCAACCGAACTATATATAAAACCCAAAATTTGTTATAACAGAGAAACAATTATCAACCCACTTTTAACCCAAACTCCATAGTTTATAATTTTACATGTGCTAAATGCGCTAGGATCCCATGCTGGTCGGAGCTCTCGGTCACACTGGAGGAAGAACCAAGGTCGGGGCTAAGCCTCGGCTCCTTTGGGGCTCGAAATGCCACTGCATACTTTAAATAAATTTATTTCCATACATTATACAAGGAACACCTTGCGGGCTAATGGTAAGGTGGAGCACTATGTAGGAGAGGTCACAGGGTCGAACCTCGTGGAGACGAGTATTCTTACTAAACTTTTAACAAATCATCAAGTGCCATGTGGCGAAATATTACTGGGCCAACACACCTTCTGTATACACACGTGTTCCCTCTGGATTGGACCGTACCATTGAATGGGTTGACACGTCATCCATCCGTACATGCCACATGTCGTCCTCTCATTGATTTGTACACATGCCATGTCATCATGTCTGTATAATATGGATGCCATGTGTCACATTGTCAGTGGTGCCATGTGGCACCTCTTTTGCCAATTTTGCCTGTTGACCTCATCGAACAGAACACGATAACTTTCTCATACGGAGTCCGTTTGAGGTGAAATGAATGCTGTTGGAATCATCTCGACGAGCCCTTCGATTTGGTGCTGGTTTTGCTGAGATTGGAGAACTTCAAAAATTTTTCCTTCTTGGATCCTCCTAGATCATTCCTCCCCACTAAGAAGCTTTTCGCCTCCAAAATCCTTTACTAATCAACATATAGGTGAGGGAATTGCTCCCTCACTTTCTCCTTCTCGATCCACTTGGCTTTGCTTGGATGAGTGCCTATGATGCCCACTCGAAGATAATCAACACCACCTCTGTGAGAAGTCCTTGTCCTTCTGTCCAAGATGACATCTTCCTGTAGCTCATCCATGTACTCAGGAGAAAATTCATCAACTAATGGAAATGAGACATTCTCCCTTTCATCCATGATCATGGGAGGCTCATAGAGTTTCAAGTTCTCCACATTCACCACTGAGTAGATCTGCATGTATGGCGGTAGCTCTAAGCGAAAGGCATTCGTCCCAATCTTCTCCGAGATGGTGAAGGGACCATATCTGATGGGCTTGAGATTCTTTCCTTCTCTGTTCATCCTCTCCTTGCTGATGTGAATCCACACTTGATCTCCCACCTAAAATTGATGATCAACTCTATGCTTTTCATGGCAAGCCTTGTACTGGGCTTGACTCTTCTCCAACTGCTCTTGCACTGCTTGATGTACCTGTTGAACTCTCTGAATGAACCTGCGGGATTTTTCTTCATCCTTGGAAGTGCTTGAACCAACCTCTCTCCCATAAGTCAAGTCCAATGGATTCTTTGGCAAGAACCCAAAGCATGTCTCAAATGGCGAGCTCTGAGTGGAAGAATGCATAGCCCTGTTGTAGGCATGCTGCACATACTGGATCTCTTCATCACATAACTTAGGATGCTTTTTGCAATAGCCTCGAAGCAAATGGACAACTATCCTATTGACTACCTTTATCTGTCCGTCGGTCTATGGATGGAAAGCGGTGCTCCTCTTTAGCTTGGTGTCCATCATACACCATAACTTTGTCCAAAAATCTCCAAGGAATCGAGAGTCCCAATCCGAGATAATGAACGTAGGAAGTCCAAAGTGAACCCATACACGCTGAAAGAAGAGAGAAGCGACCTGCTCTGCACTGACCTACTTTTTACATGGCATAAGAATACACATCTTGCTAAACCTATCCACGACCACATACAAGTAGTCATGACCCCTCCTAGACATAGGCAAACCGCCCACAAAATCCATGGAAATTCTTTCCCAAGGATGGGAAGGAACAGGAAGTGGTGAGTACAGCCCCAATTTTCTATTTGTGGGCTTACAAGTAGAGCACATCACACACCCCTTTACATATTTTGTTACAATGTCTTTCATGCGAGGCCAATACATGAGTCTTTGCAAATGAGCCAAAGTCTTACCTACCCCAAAATGCCCTGACACAAGAGAAGTATGAGCTTCTCATATTACATGGACTCTTTCACTGATAGGAACACATAGCTTGCCCAAATGATAGAGAAACTTTCCCTGCAAATAGTAGTCTTCCACCTGTGTGCCATTGGTTAGCTTCTCATAAATCTCCTTGAAATCATCATCAGTAGCATACTACTCAATATAAATTTCATGGGATAAAGTAGCATTTTTCAAAACAATAGATGCAACAATACGAGGTCTAGCAAGCATATCTGCCACTTTGTTACTAGTACCCTTCTTGTACTTGATCACTAGATGGAATTGTTGAAGAAATTCCATCCACCTGAAATGACGAGCTTGCTAGAGCTTAGTCTGGGACTGGAGATACTACAAGGGCTGATGATCGGTATGGATGATCGTCTCCTTACCCATCAAGTAGTGCTTCCACTTCTTAACACTATGAACCAAAGCATACAACTCTTTGTCATAGGTGGGGTAGTTGATCACTGCTTGAGTAAAAGTCTCTGAATGGTAGCAAATAGGCTTGCGGTGCTGCATCAATACTGCCCCCATGGCATATCCACTGGCATCTGTCTCTATCTCAAATGGCTGTTGCAAATTGGGTAAGGCTAGGATTGGGGTGGTGCTGATCTTTCCCTTTAATGTGTTGAAGGCTTTCTGTTTCTTACCTCCCCACTGGAAGGCTTTCTTCACACTTGTTAAGGCGTGCAAAGGAGATGCTATGTATGAGAAGTTCTGAATGAACCTCCTCCAATATTGAACAGCTCCTAAAAATATTCTCACTTTAGTAGCGTTAGTAGGCTTAGGCCAATTGACAATTACATCAACTTTTGAAGCATCAATTTTTAAATTTCCACCCCCTACAATATGACCCAAGTAAACTAATGAAGTTTTGCCAAATTCACACTTTGACAATTTTACATAAAATTTCTCCTTTTTCAAAGTGTCCAACACTATCTTTACATGCCCTACATGTGCTTCCCAAGTTTTACTAAAGACCAATATATCATCTAGATAAACAATGACAAAATCATCTAAGAATGGCCGGAAAACATCATTCATTACCTGCATAAAGGTTGCAGGTGCATTGCAAAGCCCAAAGGGCATCACTAACAACTCAAATAGACCTTGCTTGGTCTTGAAGGTCGTCTTCGACACATCACTTTCTGCAATTCCAATCTGGTGGTAGCCACTGCGCAAATCCAACTTGGTAAAGAACACATCATCTTTCAACTGGTCGAGCAAGTCATCTATGCGAGGAAGCGGGTATCAATTCTTGATCGTGATCTTGTTGAGAGCCCGATAGTCAACACACATCCTCCATGTGCCATATTTCTTAATCACCAACACAATCGGAGAACCACATGGAGAGGAGCTGGGTCTGATCACTCCTTGGTCCAACAAGTCTTGAACCTGCTTCTTAATCTCTGCCATTTCAACTACAGACAACTTGTACATGCCCACATTAGGAGGAGGGGCATCCTGCTAGAGATGGATCTCATGTTGAATCTCCCTTTTGGGAGGCAAACCTGTAGGTTCCTAAAATATTTCATCATAGTTAGCCACAATATCAATCATAGCCTTTTTATGAGAAGGATAACAACCTTTGAAAGCATCGGATGCTTCAACATCTTTTGCTCTCACAACCATGAGCATGTATCTCTTATTAGTGTTGATAAGTCTCTTCATATGTCCTGCACTAACAAGAGTGGTGTTAGCCTTCATACTGTGAGCTCTCACGATGTACTCCACCCCATTTTTGGTGAGATGGTACTTGTTCTCATAATGGAAGAATACTGCTTTTCGATCATACAAGTATGGGCTTCCCAATACAATACCGCAGATGTCAAGAGGAATAACATCTAAGTCCACCTCATCGATCAACTTTGAATGAATTTAAAACCTTAACCTACATTGCTTAGTCACCTGTAGCTTAGCATTATCACATACCCATCCAAGAGGATAAGTCTTGGGGTGAGGTTTAGTCTGTATGCCCAACTTCTTAACAACTAATTTTGAGATCAAATTTACTTGAGAACCCGAATCAAATAATGTTTCAATCTTTGTATGCTTAGAAACAACTCTGATGTCAAACAACTCACTTCTTCTTTTATCATTTTATTTAGAAACATGAGTAGAAATTGAACCAGTATGAGGAGTTTTGTTACTGTTGGTAATAATTCCCGATTGATGATTATTCCAATGCAAATGCCTATATTTATACAAATCACATGACGGTTGGGTTTCACCTTCCGCTCAGCCTTTTTGGCTTCCTACTATTTATTTGTTTATTTATTTACAATATATAACCCTAATGGATTATATTCTAACAATCCCCCTCTTAATCCGAAGGGGTGTTCGTAAGTCCGAGCATGTTTCTGAACCTTTCAAAATTTTCTCGTCCAAGCGCTTTGGTGAAGATGTCTACAACTTGATCATTTGTGGAACAATGTCGAAGATGGACTGTCTTGGCCTCTACATGATGTCGAATCAAATGATACTTTGTGTTGATGTGTTTGGTTTGATCATGGAATCTAGGATTCTTATCCAGCTTGATTGCAAAAGTATTGTCGACCAGTAATGGAGTGGAGTTCTCTTCTTTTTCTTGCAAATATTCAAGTATCTTCCTGAGCCACACTATTTCTTTCGTTGCTTCAGCTGCAGCCACATATTCTGCTTCTGTTGTTGAATCTGCCAGAACTTACTGTTTGTGTGATCTCCATGAGACAGCTGCTGATCCAAGACTCATAGTGTATCCAGAAGTTGATACTCCTGTCTCCTTATCGCCATCAAAATCTGAGTCTGAGTACCCAATAAGTTTGAAGTCATCCACATTAGAGTACTTGAGTCCAACGTCTTGAGTCCCCTTCAAGTATCTTAGAACTCTTTTTGCAGCTGCCAAGTGTCCTTCACAAGGTTTATGCATGAGCCTTGAAAGTATGCCAACAACATAAGAAATATCTGGTCTAGTTGTTGTAAGGTAGATAAGACTTCCTACCAGTTGTCAATACTTGGTCGCATCTTCAAATTATTTTCCTTCGCTTGATGTGAGCTTCATTTTCTGTTCCATTGGAGTAGATATAGAATTGCATTCTGTCATGCAAAATTTGTTTAGTAGTTCTCCAACATATTTTTTCTAAGATAGGAATATGTACTTAGGATGTTGAGTGACTTCAATTCCTAAGTAATAGTGGAGATGTCCCATATCTGTCATTTCAAAGATCTTTTTCAAATCTTTCTTTATGGATGCTATATAGCTCTCATTGTTCCCTGTCATCAAAAGATCATCTATGTACACCATAAGATGCACAACAGATCTTCCAACTTTCTTTATAAACATTGTTGCATCATCAAGATCAAAATGTTCGAAATTTAATTTCAAAAGATGCTCGGTTAACTTTTCATACCATGCACGAGGCGCTTGTTTTAGGCCATACAAGGATTTGACAAG
>LPNX011014985.1:31272-61925 GCA_001517045.1 Pseudotsuga menziesii
CATCGTACAAACGGTATGCCTTGGAGTATTCTTCGTACCCCAGGAAAATGCACTTTCTGCTTCGAGCACCAAGCTTGTTTCTTTGCTCCTTCAGAATCAAGGCATAACAGGTGGAACCAAAAAATCTGAGATGCCTGACTGAAGGGAGATGGCCAAACCACATTTCATGTGGAGTCTTGTTATCAAGTGCATTTGATGGAATTCTATTTCTCAAATATGCTGCACATTTTACTGCATCACCCCAAAACATTAGTTTTACATTCTTGAAAAACATCATTGAGCGAACCATATTCATTATGGTTCTATTCATTCTTTCTGGTACACCGTTTTGTTGAGGATTGTAGGGAACGGTAGTGTGATGTGCAATTCCATGTTAGCGAAGATAATTTTCAAAAGCATTTGAAGTGTATTCTTTCCCATTATCAGTACGAAGTGTACCAATTTTTGATTGTGCTTGTTTTTCTATCAATGCATGAAATTCTTTGAATGTTTGAAATGCTTCTGACTTTTTCTTTAAACAGTAAATCCAGCACATTCGTGAGTAGTCATCAAGAAATGTCATAAAATACTTATTCCCATTTGCTGAAGGAGTTGGCATTGGGCCACATAAATCAGAATGCACTAGTTCTAATTTCCTACTTGCTCTGAAATTAGATTCATGGAATGGCAGCTTACTATGTTTCCCTAATATACATGCATCACATTTATTCTCCTCTTTGGGAGTGGTGGGCAGACCAAATACACCATTCTTTCTCAACAAACGAAGACTGTTATAATTTAGATGACCAAATCTTGCATGCCATAATGAACTAGATGACAAATTACCTTCTCCATGCTGAGAGAGGTAGGCATAGTTCTGAAATCTTGCGGATGAACCCTTGAGCTTCAGCAACTTTCCATCTTCGTATCCAGTCATGATGACTTGGTTGTCAGAGGAATTTCTTATTTCAACGATTCCATCAAACATGTGGATGGAATGGCCTTGCTGTCGAATCTCCACCAAGGACAGCAGGCTTCTCTGGAACTCTGGAAGATAAAGAACATTCTTCAACAAGAAATCAGGGAATCCAGGCATCTTTAGTCGAATGGTGCCCATTCCCTTTGGTTTAATACTTGACTTATCTGCAAAGTAAACTATGCCATCTACTGTTTCATTCAGTTCTTCAAAACAGTCTTTTCTAAATGTTATGTGTGATGTTGCACCAGTATCAAGTAGCCAACAATCTTTGTAAGATGAAAGAGAAGTCATTTCATTAAATCCAAGATTACAATGTGCAACAATACAAGAATCAGAAGATTTACTAGCATATTGGTCATCTTTCTGCTGGTTGTGCTTGTCTTTGATGGAGTCCCATGAAGTCCAACACTGATTTGATGTGTGCCCAGTGTTTCCACAACACTTACACTGCAAATCTGATCTTTTGATTCTGCCCCCTCTGCCTCTGAAATTTCTTCTTCCTCGTCCTCTCTTGCTGCAATCTCCCTTGGAAGGGTCTTTGGATTGGTCTTTTCCGGCAAGGGCAGCACCAATATTAGATTCCAAAGAGTGCATCTCTAATCTAGAAACTATAACTTACAAAATGCTTAGAAAAATATATGGGATGCAGGTTTAGATTCCTGCTCCTTTACAAATTACAATATGATTCTGCAAATAATTTCACAGTCCTATCAAAACAATCTTGCAGCTGCTCTATATTTAATTTCTATATGATTTCAATATATAAATTCTATGCACTATTCTACACAATGCAGGTCTGAGTCTCTGCACTTTTTACAATATTAATATCTCAACTTCAAATTTTAAAAAATGATAATAACAGAGAAAATATTACAACCAATAGTCAACAATTATCTCAGCTCTTCAAAACTTTATGCAGTCAACATGATGGGCAGTCTCAGCAATCTTGTTTCACGTAGAATGTGATCACAACTTCAGTCTTCAAGTGGATGTTTGCAGCAATATTTAGGTTCGGCCTCCATGCACTTCACAAGCAGTCTTGAGGGAGAGCCCCAGCTCGATTACAATATTCAGGTGGATATGAGCAGCTCCACGCTCATAGCTCACAGAAATCGCAGCATATATCAATCTCTCAATGGTCTCATATATCACAACGCAATATGTATATCAGTCTATACAATCACAGGCCGTAGCATATACAATCACAGGCAGCATACATATTTCTCCAACGCAGTAATCAGTCTTCAATATATGATATATATCAATCAATAAAATAAAACTAGAAAGAACCAATTATTTCTCCAACGTAGCCTTCAGGTAGAAGGCAGCCTTTACTTCACCACGCAGTCTTTAAAATACCACTGATAGGTATTTCTGATATATCAGTCAAGCAGCAAGTATTATATATCAGTCACAATATCAATGCATATATGCACACCATATCAACGCAGTCTTCACTGATAGTAACCTCCACGCTGGTCTTCACTGATAGGTAATAACTACGAAAATATAAGAAACAATGCCACGATCACCAGAATGAAGAGCACATGAACAGAAGGCGCCGACATAGAATTCATTATTCCAAACATTCCTCCACCGTTAGACCTAGCAGGTGCCATGAAAAGTCCTCTGAGAAGCCCTACAAACCAGCAACATGAGGAGTAACCGAGAGATGGTTACCTTGCATTCCCACGGCTGTAATCCTGGTTTCGTCACCTGAGTCGGAACCCAAATCTCGTTGCGCTGTTGCAATGGTCTTTTTCTTCTTTTTGCCTCCATAATGCTTTGGCCTTTGTTCAGGATGCAACTTCCAACAACTTTCTTCATCATGCCCATCAGTGTTGCAATGTTTGCAATGGAGCTTTCCTCCTTCCTTCTTGGCAGTAGCTATCTTCTTGCTCTTGTCTTTCCTTTTGGACTTGTGATTGTTGTTGGGCTTGAAAGGCTTCTTCAGATGGTCTTCTTGCAAATGCTTCCCCTTGCTCTCAAGATGAGTAGCTTAAACACTTGCTTCATCCACACTAGTAGGATTCAACAACAGCAAAGTATGGCATAGATAATGATGAAGAGCACCAATGTACTTCAAAAGAGTGTTAGGAGAATCTAAAGAAATATTCAACTCTAGACTTTTCTTTCTAAATTCTTCAGTAAAATTCTGAACACTCTGACCCTTGCCTTGTCTAAAACTTTCCAATCCATCATAGCCTTTTGAACATAACCCAACGGATAAAATTTCTTACGCGAAGCCAAAATGAAAGCAGACCACGATGAGAGAAGATTACCCATTTATTTGCTACCTTGCTGAAGCTTGCTTTCCCACCATACAACTGCGGTGCCTGTCAGCCAATGTGAAGCCAACTAAATATTCACATCTTCTTCTTTGATCTGCTGGACTCGGCAATAGACCTCAATTTGTCTTATCCAATTGTTCAACTTCTCTGCACTCGCTTCCCCATTGAACATGGGAAAATCCAACTTCTCATCGAGCTTCAATAAGGGCTTCTTTTGAGGCTCTTTGTGAGGAACCTTGGAATGCTGAGAATGAGATGAGGAAGAAGCACTTGAACTTGTGCTTGAAGCTGAAGGTGAAGAGGGAGGCTCAGGAGGCTCTTCGCCACCTCCTCCTTGGTTAACTGAAGCGTTGCGTTCGTCCTTCACTTCTTTGTCTTCCTTCTTTACTTCACTGCCTTTTCTTTCTTTTGCCATGTGTTCTTCATAGTCTGCAAACAACTTGTCTACCTTGTCAGCCATCATGTAGAAGACATTGTGAAAGTTTTCCTCCATCTTGATGTGGGCATCATTAGCATCCATCTTCCTCCCTCGGTGTGCACGTCCGATCTTGGAATTGTAAGGCTCTAATGTACCCTCACCAGCTTGTAGTTTAGCCCTCGTGAGCATCCACACTTACAATCTAACGTCAAATAAACCTGCTCTGATACCACATGATCCGAAAACAAGATCTTTGCTACTCTATGACGTTAACATGAATTTCATAAAGAGCATGAATGAAGCTCACAAACCCATAAGAAGAGAACCAAACAACATAGACAATACGCACATAAAGACAACAAGTTGAAAATGGAGTTCGTCCAGGATGGACTACGTCTCTGGGCCTACTTCTCAATAGGAGGGCTGATCTATAATCTCAACATAAGGAAAAATACATGGCAATGATACAATGATACTTTGGCGACAACAGTCAGGAAGAGAACCACTGCCCAAAACACAACAAGACTGCTTCCAGCAACTCCGAAGCCTGAAGACGGTGGAAAACAAATATAAACACTCGTACCTTCCTCCTGCAGAGCTATGCAATCTCCCTTCTCTCCTTTAGCTACAAAGTCTCCACTCCAAAGCATGAGTGGCAAATGGAAACTAAGGGGGCTTATATAGCCATGACTTGCCCCTCTTCACATTTTCCTCACGTTCTCTTTGGTTACAACAAATTTTCCAAGATTGGCATCTTGTTTCAACTTCTCAAGTTTTGGTTGGGTTCACGTAAAGCTCCTTTTATCACGTAGTTGACATAATTAACAACTATGCCAACCACATACCCAAGTATGTCATTAATAAAATCTGGTTGCAAAACTACCCAACCGAACTATGTATAAAACCCAAAAATTTGTTATAACAGAGAAACAATTCTCAACCCACTTTTAACCCAAACTCCATAGTTTATAATTCGACATGTGCTAAATGCGCTAGGATCCCATGCTGGTCGGAGCTCCCGGTCACACTGGAGGAAGAACCAAGGTCGGGGCTAAGCCTCGGCTCCTTTGGGGCTCGAAATGCCACTGCATACTTTAAATAAATTTATTTCCATACATTATACAAGGAACACCTTGTGGGATAACGGTAAGGCGGAGCACTATGCAGGAGAGGTCACAGGGTCGAACCCCATGGAGTCCAGTCTTCTTACTAAAATTTTAACCAATCATCAATTGCCATGTGGCGAAATATTACTGGGCGAACACACCTTCCATACAGACATGTGTTCCCTCTGGATTGGACCATACCATTGAATGGGTTGACATGTCATCCGTTCGTACATGCCACATGTTGTCCTCTCATTGGTTCGTACACATGCCATGTCATCATGTCCGTACAATACGGATTCCACGTGTCATGCTGCCAGTGGTGCCACGTGGCACCTCTTTTGCCAATTTTACGTGTTGACCTCATAGAATAGAACGCAATAACTTTCTCATACAGAGTTCGTTTGAGGTGAAACGAACGCCGTTGGAATCGTCTCGACGAGCCCTTCGATTTGGTGCTGGTTTTGCTGAGATTGGAGAACTTCAAAAAAATTTCCTTTTTGGATCCTCCTGGATCAAGGTAAGAATAAGAGGAAAATTTTTATGAAAAGGAGAGATTAACTTTCATTAAAGCAGAGTAAATTTCATTACAACTCTTGAGGAATCATGTAATGATATAGACAGTTTTGGTCTAGTATATAGAAAAATAACATTTTATGCAACCTATACACCACTTTGACTTACAGAAAGTGAAATCCTACTAAGTCTATGTATTGCACAATCTCTTAACTAACCAATCATCTAGACATTGAGAGTAGTTAATATTGACTCGAGCAAACTTGATTCATTTGAATTTCATTGATTGTATAATACAAAAAAAATCATAGTTTGCTATACAAGTTAAGTCCATGAAAATTGACAGTATGCTTTTCTAATAAAATTGTTTGGTATGTCAAATTAAATTAACCTTTTTGAATCTCCAATAATATATGTTATGTCAGCGATATAAAAAACAGAAGAATTTCCGCTAATTCCTCCCTACACATAAACGATACCACGCAATGAATTCCTAAAATAATTTGTAAGAAAACTACTTAATTTTTTCTTTTCTAAATAATAATACAAACCAATTACATTACTCCCAATGTAGATCAATTATCATTAAAAAATGTGTCATCCATCGTAAAGAACCTAGGATCGTGGAAAAATGACAAGAAAGCGCAAATCAATATTCAATAGCATGCATATAGAATCAAACCATCATCATGCAATGAGTCATCAAGAGTAAAGCAATAGGCCAAAGCAATGATAGTCTTTTAACTTGATAAGCTGAGACTTAACTAAGAAATTCGTAACTTTTGCGTTAGTTACAAGCTTATTACCACCTTCATTCACTAAATATATAACCTTCCTTTGTTTCCCCAACACCGAAATTTTCAATATTTTCATTTGAATTCCTACTTCAAATTTAGACAATAGTAATGAGCTTTAACTCCAACACTAAAGCCTATACAGTAAGTTCATTATATAATATAGCCAACATAAAAAAAGTAAAGCCTATACCTTGAATAAGGATAAAAATTATAAATTTAGTAAAAGTCAACTATACTGAAAAACACATCCAAAATAATATAATCTACCCAACCGAATGAGGTGGCAACATGCACATTCTACTTCAGAATCAAAATTGTCAATACTGAATAAAACTATAGTGTGTTCTTATTTTCATAATTTCATCCAATGTAGTACTTATGTCAATTAAAAATGTTCTACCAATGATTCATCTTTCTTCTTACTCTAAAAATACACAATTTCAAATTTTATAATAGAGAACTAATATTAAAGCATAATTTATTCAATCACATGTTACCAACATGTTGTTTGCAACATATTCATTCACAGGTGATGGGAAAAAAATATCTCCTCACTAGAAAATGATGGTAGTGATATTAGTGTTGTGGATGAAGGTGAAGAGTTGCTCCACTGCTACAATGAGTGCTTCAAAAAATAACTGTCTAACCCCTTCCCCATCTTCAAAATATGAATATAAACATTATGGAAAACTCTCCATAGAGTTTAACCTCTACTTCAGGGGAAAACATGAGTAAAGCTCTAAAAACACAATTATGTTTTCCATTTATTTTTAGGAGGATTTCATTTTATTTTTGCAATTACTCCAACTTTCTAAAGCTTCAACTCTACTTTCGAGGGTTTACCATTTTTACCTCAAATATTCTATCAAATGTTTGGTGATTCAGTTGTTGTTTTAGACATATTTTATTGGCTTTTATTTGTTATCTCTACAATATTTTTCTTAGTGATGGATGTTATTTAAATGCACCATTCATTTAATTTCTATTTGACATCTTTTCCTATGAAAATTTCAACGCGTATTCCCTTTCATTAGACTTGCACTTAAATTCCATTTGAATTGTCATATTCTTAGTTGGAAAATTTAATGAGAAGGATCTTATCAAACTGTAAAGTATTTATTACAAGGGCTATCTCATAGCCAACTAATCAGTATGCAATTTAGTCACCAATTTACTTGTTACATAGCGCATCCATTCATATGATCTTAAAGAATATCCCTAATTTCACTAAATATTAGAAAATACATCCTAAAATTATATTGTTGAACCCCCCTCACAATATACATTTCCAGTTAAGAAAACCCCTAGTTTCACTAGATATTGTAAGTATCGATTTTATAATGCCATTTTTAACACCCCCTTTATATCATATTGTAAAGTTGTAACAATAGGAAGCCTAACGCATCTTAGTATATGCAAACAAGATGATAAATAAAATATACTATAATGCTAGTAATTATCCCAATAGGATTTCAAGGGTGATTTATTCATTTATAGCATTGGATAGTTGCAACAAAAGAGTAATGGGGAAGGGAAAACACGTAAAAGGAAACCCAATCAAGAGAACAATGTAACAAAGAATGTAAATTATGATAGTGGAATAGTTAGTGTAATGCTTAGAAAATATGAGATTTGCACATGTTTCACACCAAAACTTGCTAATCTACCAAGTTTTTATCACATAACTACAAGTATAGCCATAGATAGCTCATGTTTTCTATAAGCTTAGTAAATTAAACTCCATAAAATATTTTTAATAATCTTAATAAATGTTTTCTATTTTTTTCTTTAAAGTTATTTGTATGCGATTTTTAATACATAGATATTAAAATACTGTAAAATAACACTCTTATTGTTTGGATAAATTATGTGCATATATTTTCTTATGAATAAAGTATTCCAAGTTTAGTCAACACAAATTATTTATTCCACAACAAATGAATCTCATTTATATATCTATACAAGATCAAAATTAGTGAAAAATTAGAGCAAATTCTCTTCATTTCCTATTTAAAATCTTAAAGTAAATTAAATGACACTCCCATATAAATTTAACATTGGTTATCCAAGAGGTTATTGATTTTTCTTGGGTCGATAAGTATTCTATTTTGGAATATTTGTAATTTTATTTAATTGGGAAGAGGTTTCTGTATGAAACTAAGACAAAAATCCTCAAATTTTTATGTATATGATCCAATGATATAATCAAATTATTTGGTACTTTTTAAGATGAATTTATGGAGTTATATTTCAATTAGATTTAAGAGTTCACTAAATAATATTATAATATTATTAACGTAATGATATGGATTTTTTGATTAAATACAATTTAACAAAAAAAATCATAAGCATAATGGTAATATTATAGAAAAATTATTTGAAATTAAATATTGTAGTATAAAATGTTTTCATTTAAATTAATTATATATATATATATATATATATATATATAATATTATAAAAATATTATTTTAAATTAAATATTTTAATATACAACAATTTTNATGAAGTTGGTGGACCTTTTAGATGCAACTCAGTTTTTAGAAAATTGATTATGTTTATACCATAATTTGTTTTCTCAACCATTTCATAATAAATTATATGTCTCACTGCTAGACACTACTAGACACTGGCCTCTACACACTGTAAAAATTCCAATCCATGATCATTACATTAAGACCTTGAAAAGTTGCAGTAAGGCATTTTTTATAGTTTTTTAAGAAGCCCGTGTTTTCCTAATCATTACGGTATGCTACAGACAATCATTTTTTATGAAATATTAAATATAAATAGCCCCTTTTATCCAGACTATAAATATGCAATTTCTATTTCAAAATATTATATTTGTCTATTTTTTTTCAATTTCTATTGTGTTCTAACTCTTTGACTCAAAAAACATATTGTTAGTGTTTTTCAATACCTTTTTAAAATCGTGATAGTTTAAAAAACAATTGTATGATGCACTAGAAGACAATGAAGTATACATTATATAAAAAACCTATTTCATGATTATTGCAATAAGACCTTCAAAGGGTGCACCCACAAAAGATGTACCATTTTTTAGGAATGATCACTTAGATAATTATTAAAAAAATAAAAATAAAACTAATTTTATTTTTGAAAAATAGTGTTGCACTAGTGCAATAGATTCTATACATGCATGGAATGTTTTGTAGCTTGAAACCATCACTTACGCCCTCAAAGGATGCACCCACAAAAACATATGCCTTATCATTTTCCTGAAAACTAAAACGTTACTGTTGGAAAAAATGAAACTTGACATAGGTATGGAAATTTTCAATACATAAAACTTATATGTTTAGAAATGTGATTCCATTTCCTAGATTTCATATTTGTTACTCAAAGAAAGATGTTTTATGTAAGTATCTCAAAAAATCCAATTAAGTTGAGGGATGCCTGATTTTTCAGTTTTTTATTGCATCTAACGCACCAAAAGTGACCCTCATTAGCTTGCACTCACCCTTACGTCACGCTAAAATGCAATTTTTCTTGTAGTGCAGTGACGTGTTTGCATTCAATCATGGAGGCATTCAACATGTATTTCTGGGAAGCCTCCAAATATATGAAGACTATATATATATATATATATATATATATATATATATATATATGAATCCATCACATGATTTCTATGTTATTCCTTAGCCCACACAAATAAAATAACCCAAAATATTTATATCACCATGTCAAATTAAAAAAAACCCTTGACCCCTTAATACAAGGAAATATATTTTTGTGTCTTTTAGGAGTATCAAAATCCCCAATATGAATGGACGTGATATGATATTTCCTTGCTAGTGAACCCCTGTGGTATCAATTAATCATATGTTCGTCATAGTAGGTGACAACACCTTTGGTGAAGGAATAGGGGTCTAGTCCCTATCAAAAGAAATTTGAAGAATCTATCACTTAGGAAAAACCTCCATCTAGTCAATGAAGTATGCATCTTCTATGTGATGTTGTGTTCACAAACAAGTAACATATTATGGAAAATGTGAGCCAAAACCGATTCAAAGATAATGACTCTTTTATGGATATCACATTCCACCCTATTTTTTCCCGTGTCTACATTTACTCTAGAATGAAGGAAGGAGAAACAAACCCGACCAAAAAATATCACGCATTAGGAAGAATTTAATATTGAATAGAATGGTTTGGTGTGTACACGATAGTTATGGCGGGGGATAACATATACTGAATAAAAAATAAAGGTTATGTCGATCCTTCCGCAAAATCAATCATTTCCATTCAATTTCCTTGAGGAAAACATATAAAATGGTGTTGTGAATTCTATCTGTTCTACGTTAAGTCTATGATAAGATAAAGATCAGTCATACCTTCCAATATATATCATGTTTGTATGAATATAAAGTATTAGAGAAGAACAGTTTCAAAAACCCTTGAAAATTATGTTGGCAATATAGAAATAGTGATCCCTTCAATAAGCTTAATTTGGAAAGAAACGAGTCTAAAAGATCTCTTTGATTTTCACAATGTAAAATTATAGTAATTGGATGGAAAATAAAATAAGTGTCAGTCTCCCATTATTATTTTTCTCCCCAATTAGATAACTATGAAGGCTAATGGAGATATGAATATTATGGATGCGATGGGAAGTAGCAACCAACCCTTTTATCATATTAAACTATATAAGGAGAAATACATTCTATAATTTCATGTCGATACTTGTCAATATAAATTCAAATAAGAAAGTTTCAGCTTCCTCTTCTATGTTCTCCTTTTACTTTATAACTTTATGCAGGACAATGTGTCTCTAGACCCTTCAAATGGAGTTATGTGATGAAGGGTATTTTTAAAAAATATTCTACAAGAAGTATGTAGTGGAGGAACTGTCATGACACCCCATCAATGGGTTTTTTTACGACGGAGGAAGGGTCGACTGACCCTTCCTGGTAGATCCCATTTTAAATATATTATGATTATGAAAGAGGATTTGTTAATCCACTTTTGTACATGATTTAGTAAAAAGGATTGACCAACTCATCCACCTGATTTCTCTCAATGGCTTATCTAGTGTCGAAGAAGTGTTTGATTTCTTGACAGGATGATTTAGTAAAAAGGATTGACCAACTCATCCACCCGATTTCTCTCAATGGTTTATCTAGAGTTGAAGAAGTGTTTGATTTCTTGACTGGATGATTTAGTAAAAAGGATTGACCAACTCATCCACCCAATTTATCTCAATGGTTTATCTAGCATTGAAGAAGTGTTTGATTTCTTGACGGGTCTTTTAGTGATGAGTTACCAACATTAAAAGTTCTAAACAATTTTTTTACTAAATGGGATTGGAAATTTACAAAGCCAATATTGTGGTTTCTAATGAACAAACCAATGTTACTATCAGAATGAAAATGTGAAAAATTAGATTTTAAAATTGTCAATCTCAATTTTGGAAGGTGAAAAAATCGATTCGGAAAGTGATAGTATTGACTTTGAAAAAAGAAAAAATCAGCTCCAGAAGTGTCAATATTGGGTGCAAAAAGTGCAAAATCTAGTTCCAAATGTAACATTGTCAAACCTAAAGTGAAGTTTTGAAACCTAATATGGGATCTTTTGGAAAAAAAAATGTTCTTTAGAAAGGATGATTTTTACTTGTTATAGATGGGGATTGTACTAGAATAATTGAAAATTTGATCAAATTGGTTTTCAATTTATAATAATATTTACAAGCTCTCTTCTCATTGATATTTTTTTCTACTAATTAATCCCACCATTTTGAAGCATTTTTCTATAGGTTATAAATGTCAACTATGACCTCCATATTTGAAGAATAATTCTGAAAACAAATATATATTATCATCACATAAGACCATGTTTCGACATCTTCTCCCTTATTTTTCTCACCATCAAAAGTGGGTAGTTTAATACTTATAACATTCCATTATGACACTTCTTCCATGTCTCTTGTTTTAGGATTCCTAACTAGAGACAATTCAGGGTTAGTGTTGTTGATGTATTTGTAACTTCAGAATGTATTCACTTGTATATCTTATGTATTGTACCCCGATGTTCATTCCGAGAACTATATATAATGTAATTGAGTCATGTCATGCCCTGATGTTCCGATCGAGAGATTCAATAATATAAGCAAGTCATGTAAAGTCATAGAGTATAACGCTCCTTATTGATCAAGGGTAAAAGTCCCCGCAGTTGTGGGGCCCTAGGGTTATTAGACTCTCCCAGTGAATTCAGCCCTAGTGAGTTATTGTCAAGTCGAAAATTAGTATAAATAGATAAGGAGCCTCTTTATTTAACACACATTCATACACATTCACTCACACTTGGTTGTAGCACATAATTGAGAGAGAGAGAAGAAGTTGGGACAAAAGAGAGAGAGACTACTCCTATCGGGAGATCATCTTATTGTCTTTGGGTTTTACTTTTGGTGTTAATTCTATCTCTGAGGAATTTGCATGGTTTTCTCCTTTATGGTTTCCTCGAGGAAAATCTTTTTGTTTATTGTCTTGTGTGATTGATTGTTGTGCTTGTTATTCTCTCAGATAAGATCCTAAGATCATATAGTTTAAATGTTAAAAATCTAACATGGTATCAGATCTAACATGAGAAGAAGACACTGTGTAGCTAATGAAGCTCGTGCTTCCTACTTTTTGGATCTCTCTGCATATATTTTCAGCAAAAGGAGGTTGGGGTGACTCTCCTCTCTAGGGAACATCTTTCTATCGAAACAGAATCTGATTCTAAGCATTTTTTGTTTTTAACCCAACACTACTGCAGAAAATTAGGGCTTTCCACAAGTGGAATTTTTGAGTGAGCCTAGGCATGGATTGATATCCTCCCCAAAATTGAATTTTAGATATCAAGATCAAATTTTTTGGTAGGGTATAACTCCGGGAAAGTCAAACCCTAATTTGCTCCTAAACTAGAAAACCAACTCTGCAGAAATTTAGCTCTAGATTCAAATCCGACATCTTAACCTAGTAAGATTTAAATATTTTACATTTCCATTTAAGGTTCTCTATTAATATGTCTCATCATACCAATCTTGATGAAAATATTGAGGGAGCTTATAGCTTCTGATATTGGAAGTATAGGATCTCCCTAGTCCTGGAAGAAAATGAGTTGGACTCTTACATCAATGAAGAGGTTCCATTTCCAGAGGGAGATGAGGCTAAGGCCTTAAACAAGAAGGAATTGGTCATGGCTAAGAGGATTATTGTTGATTCAATCAAGGATCATCTCATATGACAAGTTCCTTCTCTAAAGACACTTAAAGAGATGTTTGATGCCTTGACCAAGTTATTTGAAGGGGAGAACATAAACCGAGATATTACTCTAAGAAACCAATTGAAGAATGTAAAGATCCAGAATGCAGAGACTATCGAGTCTTACTTTACAAGGGTATCTAAGCTCAAGGATTAGATGGAAGTGGTAGATGAAGAAGTATAGAATTCAGAACTCGTGATGACCACCTTGAATGGTCTCCCTAGTGCATGGGACTCTTGCATTCAAGGGATCTGTGCCAGAAAGAAGCTAGTCAAGTTTAGTAGAATGTGGGATGAATGCTCACAAGAAGAACCTCAAATATCAGTTCGAGAAGAAAATATGGGAAGTGAAGATCAATCTCTCACAATACAATCCAAGAAAAGCATAACATACCATCACAAAGGTAAGCACTCTCACCAAAAGAAAAAAACTAGAAATTCTAACAAATATTTTTCTAAGTACATTTTCTTTACATGTGATGAAAGAGGAAACCTTGCAAGATATTGTCCTAGAAACAAAGATGGATCTCACAAGAGGAAGGGAAACAAGAAAATACATCATTCTCATGTTGTAGAAGATGATGAACCTTCCAAGAAGAGAATCAAACAAGAAAGTGATGAATCTTCAAGTGATGAAGAATATGTTTTGATTTCTGCTCTCATGAGAAACATCACACATGGAAGCAATGATTGGATTATATATAGTGGGGATTCCAAACACATGACATGATTCAAAGAATCATTTGTGAAACTATTATAAATTGAATCACCCCACAAGGTGATACTTGGGGATGACTACCAATATCCAATAAAAGGTAGTCGAGAATCCTCCTACAAATTAGACTCTGGAAATTCTATGAAAATGAAGGATGTCCTATTTGTGCCAGGACCAAAGAAGAACCTTCTCTCCATATTTGAATTATATGCAAAAGTTATAAGAGTTTCATTTATAGATGGGCAAGTCATCATGTGGCCAAAAGGAAAGACTATTGGTGATGCAATAGTAATTGGAGAACAAGAGGGAGGACTATACAGATTAAAGGGCCAACCAGAACAAGCTTTGGTCCATGACTCAGTAGAACCCATTGAAATTTGGAATAGAAGTGTTGCATATGTATAGTACTATAGGGAACACCACTTGCATGCAAAGTTGTTGAAGGTATTCCATAAATACAAGCAAAACATCAAGGACTATCCAAGGGATGTGCGAAAGGAAAGAACACAAAGAAGATATTTCCAAGCAACAAAAGCAAGGATAAAGGAATCCTGAAAATAATTCACTTCAGTGTATGTGGTTCGATGTCATCCAGTTCATTAAGCGGGTATGTATACTACATTTCTTTCATTGATGATTTTGCTAGGAAGACATGGATATACTTCATGAAGAACAAAGACAAATTATTCATCAAGTTCAAGGAATTCAAAGCCTTGATAAAAAAACTCCACCTCGAAGAAGATAAAGATTTTTCGATCAGACAATGGCAGTGAATTCACTTCAAATGAATTCAAGGAATTATGCAAAGATTCAGGGATCAAGAGGGAGTTGACCACTCCATATAATCCACAACAGAATGGGATTGTAGAAAAAGAGAATAGAACGATCATAGAAGCTGCAAGGGAAATGCTTCATGATCAAGATCTTTCCATGCATCTATGGGCAGAAGTGGCTAGAACAGCTATGTATGTACAGAACCGTACTCCACATAGAGTACTCAAGAAAAAGACACATGAAGAAGTATTTTTCAGCAAGAAACCAGAAGTCAATCATCTTAGAGTATTTGGCTGTCCAGTGTACATACACATTCCAAAAGAAAAGAGGACAAATTTAGATCCTTCAAGAAGGAAGGGTATATTTGTGGGATACTCTGAAAGCTCAAAGGCTTATAGAATATAATTCCTAGGATTCAAGAATATAAACATCAATATGGATGTAACATTTGACAAAGACTCAACCTACAACAAATTCAGAAAGAGACCTGCTGAAAAACCTATAGAAATAGAAGTACCTAGAATTCATGACACAACCATGAACGAAGAAATTCGAGAAGAAGATCGAGAAATAGAAGAACCTCAAGAACCTGTAGATCCACCTCAGGAGAATAATCCTCACAAGAGAAAACCTACATGGGTACAAGAATCTATCCAAGATGCAGAAAGATATGGGGCTCCATAAGAGATACACAGAGAAAGGAAAAGAACCAGGTCCTGCTCCGGTTATGTAGCCCTATTATTCGACTTCATTGATAAATAACCTTCCAACTATGAAAAAACGACATAAAAGAAAGAATGGAAGGTTTCTATGATCCAAGAGTATAAATCAATCATGGAGAATGATGTTTGGGATGTTTTCCCAAGACCAGAGGGGAAGTATGTTGTGACTTCCAAATGGATCTATAAGATCAAGCATGTTGTAGATGGTAGCATAGAGAACTACAAAGTAAGATTTGTGGCTCATGGTTTCTCCCAGAAAGAAGGAATATATTATGAAGAATTTTTTTCTCTTGTAGCTATATATACTTCCATCATATCAGTACTTGATTTAGGTATAGTAATGAGGTTGAAAGTACACCAGATGGATGTCAAGACAAATTTCTTGAATGGTGTAGTAGAAGAGGAAGTATATCTGGAGTACCCACTCGGTTTTGAGACACATGAAAAAGAGACTCATGTGTGTAAGTTAAAGAAAGCCCTGTACGGTTTGAAACAGGAACCCAAGACATGGTACGGCAGAATTGAGAGCTTCCTATCTAGTTTGGGCTTTACCAAGAGTAAAGTGGATTCCAACCTTTACTACAAGGTTGAAGAAGGGAACCCAGTGATACTCCTACTATATGTAGATGATCTATTTGTAACAAGTGAGGATGGGTTGATTGCTAATACAAAGAGGAAGCTTGTTGCCAAGTTTGAAATGAAAGACTTGGCTATGAGGCAAGGTGTGGCAGAATGCAGATTGAATCTCCCTGGGACAAGGGAAGTATGCAGTAGATATCTTGAAGAGCTTCAGGATGATGGACTGCAAAGCCATGACCACACCTATGGCATCGAACCTAAAGCTATTGAGTGATGATTCATCATAAGTGATTGATGCTATGATGTATTGTCATATTATTGGGTCCTTGATGTACCTGAGGAATACAAGATCATATATTTTCTTTGTTGTGAACACATTGAGCTAGTTCCTGACGAATACAAGACATGTTCACTTGAATGCTGCAAATCATATTCTAAGGTACCTAAAGGGTACAATTCATTATGGGCTTGAGTATGAGGTGAATCAGAAGATTAACCTGGAAGTTGATGTGGATTCGGATCGGGCAGGAAGTGTCATTGATAGAAAGAGCACTTCAGGGTGTTGCTTCAGTATGGGATCATGGCCCAAGTGTGATCTCCTGGTTTAGTAGGAAGCAATCCTGTGTGGCACTGAGTACAGCCAAATCTGAGTATGTTGCAGCGTGTTTGGCTAGTTGTGAGGTAGTCCGGCTGAGAAAGATATTGTTTGATTTGTTTGATCTCCAGATGGATGATACTTGTATATATTGTGAAAACCAGAGCTATGTGAAGTTGTCGAAGAACCAAATGTTCCATGACAAGTCAAAGCATATCAATATCAAGTATCACTATATCAGGGATATGGTGGAGAGAGGAGCAGTGAAGCTCAAATATGTTGCGACAGATGAGCAGATAGTTGATGTGCTGACCAAACCATTAGCCAGAGTAAATTTTGAGTACTTCAGGGGGAAACTTCGTGTTCTCTAGATTGAGGTTCCCTCTAAAGGGAATTGATGTGTCTGTTCACCTTTCTAACATTGTGGAAGGCTAAGCTTCACATGGTCAGATGTAAGTGCAGAGATGCTCTGACGTGATTGTGGTTTGTATTACCACATGATCGGTGCAAAGATATTCTGATGTGATTGTGGGATGTGTTCCCACATGATCAGTGCAAATTCATTCTAATGTGATTGAGGGATATGTTCCCACATGATGAGATATAAGTGAAGATATGCTCTAATGTGATTGTGGGTTGTGTTACCACATGATCAGTGTAGAATTATTTTGATGTGATTGATTGTGTGATGTGTTCTCACATGTTCAGTGCAGATCCATTCTGATGTGATTGAGGGATGTGTTCCCACATGATTGGATGTAAGTACAGTTCCTTTCTGACATGATGAGCTCGGATGTAAGTGCATATCCTTTTTGACAAGATGAGGTTGGATGTAAATGCATAGCCTTTCTGACATGATGAGGTTGAATCTAAGTGCAGTACCTTTTTGACATGATGAGGTCATATGTAAGTGCAGAGCCTTTCTGACATGATGAGGTCGGATGTAAGTGTGGATCCTTTCTGACTTGATGAGGTCGGATGTAAGTGCAGCCCCTTTTTGACATGATGAGGCCAGATGCAAGTGCAGAGCCTTTCTGACATGATGAGGTCAGATGTAAGTCCAGAACCTTTATGACATGATGTTATAGCGGATTTCACCACACTAGGTGAATCACACATTGTATGGCCTTCCCCTGTCCCACTGCAGATTCATTAGCCCCTATGGACCACTTTTTGTCTTTTGATGTATCATTGACCATCCCTAAAAACATAAGAAAAGTGATATACGCGGCCTTTTTCCCGATAACAGCATACATAAATGGATATTCCCTCTATAGTCGCGTACATCAGGATGTGCACATAATCCAAAATCCTTTGGAGCGTTCCTTGACTTGGATCCGACTCTTATGACTCCTGGCCTTCCATATGCCTTGAGATCGCACGGATTCGACCTTTCAGTATCCATTTGAAAATCTATATAAGGAACCCATTGAGACATTGAAAGCATAAGAGAGAATTGAGAGTAACGAAACTATAGTCCATTGTTGCCAAAACTTATGCTTGAGTCTGTATCCCTTTGTCCCTTGGAGCACTGTTGTGTTCTTCCCAAGCTTTCCTTTTTCTAGTAAGCTTGCTATCGAAGTGATGGAGGATTGAGGTGGTGGGGGCCCAAGTGGGGGATTTAGTTTCTCCGGCTCGCAGACGTGCCGTCAGAGGTTGTCACTTGTAATCTCTGATTCATATTAATAGAAATATCTTTTCCTGTCCAGTAATGTGTATTTGAATGAATATTGTATCCATTGGAATATGTCAAATGCTTATACATTATTGATTATATATGCTAGAATAGATCTAACACCATGAAATATAGTATGCTTGTATTGTTTACTTGTTGTTGAGGACGTGCTATAACAATTCAAGCTGAACATTGGAAAGCTCAATGGGGATCTACTTCAACCGTCCGGAATAAGGTACGAGGTTCGATCCTTTAGTGTTAGATGTTTTTATTTCTATTGCATATTGGGAAAGATTGATTTCTAGAGTCTAGCTGTCTGTTGTGGTATCCCAAGCCATAGGAATTTCTCTCCATAACAGAATTGGTGACTCCACTGGGGAGTTCCTAGTAATTGTCCTTTGGGGGTTGATCTTTTGGCATTCAATGTATTTGAATTTCTCTCTCTCTCTTGTTTCTGTGTTGGGTATGGGGGCATGTATGCCTGGTAGAGCCTGATTGGTGTGAATTTAGTCTCAGCCTGTCTGTTTACTTGAATTTGTGCATATTTTTCTTCCTGTACGTGGTTTTGTCACTTACAGTCACTTATACACGCGGTTTCCCTTGGGATTTCCGTGTATACACGCGGGTTCACTGCGCATAGGTGCGTATACCCTGGTTTTTTACCTTTTTGTGGAAGATAGTGGATTGCTGGGTGAATGTTGTTAGTTGCTGAGTCTCCTTTGGCACTACCCGAGTCTGTTAATACCTCTGTTTTTTACCAGAAACGTTTTTTTAGCCTAAATTTTTTCTTTTAGGAAAGTTCTTGTCATGGAATCTTTGATTTTTTGTTTGAGATTAGTGCATTAGAGTCCTTTTGCCTTAGTGCTTTGCTGGAATGTTGTTTATGTGTGCTTGCAGAGTCTGGGGTGGGTAGAGTCATTCTTTTGCTTTTTGTATCTCTTTATTTTCAAAAAAAATCCAAAATATTTGCTTATCATCATGCATTGCATTATGCATTTTGCATTGTACTCGCATTAGATCTAGATTTGCTTTGGAGTAATAGTTAGGAATTCATATAGGGAAATTGGCATTCAGCATTTGAAGAAGGAATTGTGCATTCACGTAGTACGCATACCCTGTTTTCATGGACACAATGCATTTGCATTGATTGTTAGGTGTGCATTTTACTTCTTGTTGTGTCATAACACCATTAGTTGCACGACCATATCCTATTTTTGAGTAATAAAGCCAACTAAAATAAACGCTAAATAAAATGAATTACACTCTTTTCTTTTCTAGGGTGCACCAACAAGCTTAGGTTTTAGGATCTTGGAATATTTCATTGAAAGTCAATTCTCCAAGATCACTAAACGACAACAACTAGGTGTCTGTCGAGGGAGTGTATGAAATCCTTGGTATAAGCATCATTCTCAGGAAGCTCCTCTCAAAAGGGAGTCAAGCACTAGGTAGTGTGAGCGGTTGTTGATTGGGATAACCCCTGGTCGAGAACTGTGTAGCACCGACGATATAGCCAGGATTGTATTCGTATCTGGGGGCTCTTTTGGAAGTTTCGGGCTTTGCTACCCTGCCCATACGGTCAATCCCGCCTGTGACTGTCTGCTTGAGCGTTGATTATATTGAGGTGACCTTAGTGACCTTACCTAGGATATCGAGGGGGTACGTGTAGAGGTTATTCTACATGTGTCCCAGCCAGGTTGGGGTCGGACAGCATAGTCGCTTTATGCGTTGAAGCTGAGGGCCACAATAATTGGTTTCGAACCTCCGCTTGTGGTGACAAGGGCCTCTCAAGCCTCTCCTAGGTGAGACATACCGGCCACATTCGGGAGCTCACTTATCCAGCCCTTGTTTTCTTACTTTTGGCTTTAGATTTTATAGTGATTGCTCTGTGCACGCTAGTTAACCTAGGGTTGACGTAAATAGAGAGTCTTTGCTTTTTGTTGAGTCATTGTGGATTCGGGTATGGTTCTATGCCGTTCTTGTCGGTTAGCAGGACTTCCACCTTCCACTTCTCCTCCTCCTTTGGGAGAGGGGCCTAGATTGTCCAGGCAGACTATGTCACACACGGATTCACACACCATGGAGGATCATTCAGAGAATATTCTTGAGCCACCTCCTCCTATTTGTATTGAAGATGGGGAACTTACTCCTACATATGATCCCTCACCTGACCTAACTGAGATCGGTCCTGTTATTTCCCAGATAGGATCTTTGCATGATAAACCTACTCACTCTAGGGTAGATTCCCCATTGACCCGTTACTGGTATGGAATTCCAGATGATGCCGAGACTCACTTTGACCCTCCTAGCACTAGCTACAGTAGTTATGTTACGACTGGTTTTCCTGTGCACGATTTGACATTTCATGTTGAATCCGATTTTGAGCCTAGCACTATGCCTGGGGGAAATCCCATACCTTACCTTGCGGAGAGGTTTGGGAGTACTAGTCACATTGCACCTTCCATCCGAGTGGTGGAAGTTCCATCTTATATACCTTTTAGGCCTAGAGTTAGTGATCCGATAGGGATTCCAAGTTCTAGACGAGTGACAATAGGCACTAGTACATTTCTTCTTACAGAGATTCCTTCGTCCTCGCTTCCGAGTTCTTCAAATGTAAACCCTCCACCTTACTCTCATGGTCCTTCGAGTCGGCAAGTAGCTACGAGTCAGATCCATACTGCGATTACTAGACCGGTTGTGTCTCAAGCCTACATACCACCCATTGTTTCGGGAGGTTATGTTCATGTTTCTAGAGGTCAGATTGCTACTTCCACGACATATATCCCTAATTCCGGTATGTATATTCCTACTTCCGGAACGTATCTTCCTACCTATGGAGTGTCTCATGGGGCATCGCAAGCGATGACCTATGGACCCTACTATGGGGTGCAGTATGGACAGGTCTCTCCACCTTATGGAGGCGGGTATTCACAACCTGCTTACTCTCCTAACTATGGCTTTGTAGCTCCTACTAGTCAAGGTCCACCTTATTATGGTACTTCCATGCCACCCTATACGGGTCATATAGGAGGAGGTCACTATGGCCAAGGTCATGGTGGTAATCAATCCTATATGAACCAGGGAGCGGTCCCTAGACCTCATCATCCTAGGCTCCCTTTCCTCGCGACACTCAATCTACTTGACTTACCGAGACTTATGAATGATCCTGTGGCTCATGACCTGGCTTGGCCGGCTGTCCCTACCAAGCTTCCTTAGAACATACCTAAGTTCAAAGGTAAACCTAGAGAGGATCCAAGTGAACACGTTATGACGTTCCACCTATGGTGCTCTTCCAATTCATTGCATCAAGACTCAGTCCGCTTGAGACTATTTCAACGCACCCTTATAGGGCCTGCGGCGAAATGGTATATAGAGTTACCTAGGGGTGCCTTTACTTTGTTCGACGACCTTGCAATGAATTTCCTTAATCACTTCCAGCTACCAGTGCGCTATGATGTTGGTACTGAGCTCTTGTCGACATTTCAGCAAGATAAAGCCACCCATATTTTTGATCATATTCAGGACTGGCGTAGACGGAAGGGATTAATTAAAGCCTTTATACTGCCGGAGTTCCTCCTTGAGTGGTTCCTCAAATCTTTATTGCCATATATCGCGAAGGATTTTTCCACATCCGGAGTGCAGAATGAGGAACAAGCCATATTTAGCGCACAGGAACTAGACTTGATCTATGCTCAGTCTGGTTTGTTATATGAGATTATACCTAACGCTCCTCGTTCTAGTTTCGATCCCAAGGTCAAACTTGGACCACATGCTGATGGCATTGTGGGTAGTGCAAGTAAGAAACCTGCAGGTTCAGTTGTGAAACAAGTTGCTCAGTTTTCTATCAACCAATCTGCCTCGGGACAAGCTACGGCTTCATCTCAGCCTGCCCAAACGGCGAATGTACTTGCTATGAAATCGTCCGACCAGAAGGGTAACTAGCAACCCGGACGGAATAGAAAAAAGGGTAAAAACAATAATAATAAGAAGGGTGGGAATAAGAATGAGAATGCCAATAATAATGACAAGAACAATAAAAATGCTGGGGGGGACAAGCAGAATAAACGTAAGGTTAAGTTTCCTTGCAAGCTTTGTAAGGATGATCACCTCACTTACTTGTGCCCTAGGATGGATGAAGCTTCGAAGTTCATAGCACAGGGCCCAGCTGTGTTAACAAACCCTTTACCACATAACCAAAATATGAACTCAAAGTCCCATGATCAATCTAGTGATGAAGATCCACCTGAAACTAGTGGTCGTGGGTGCATTAATATGGTCCGTGCCGCGAAAGTTGTGACGTGTGCGAAAGATTATACTTCGTCACAACCCAACACAGGAAAAGAACCTGATCCACCAGGAACCCCTTTGCGTATTGAGAAACCTGCGTATAAACCTGAGGCTGCACCTCACATTCCTAAGGGGGTACTTAAGTGTTTGGGTCATAACCCAAATGCCCGATCTGCCCAGAATTATTTAGTTGTTGAGGACTTGGGCCATACTCCTTGTGCGATGTCTGCATTGGAAGTGCTTCAGAGTTGTCCATCGCAAAGGAAGGCTTTGCTTTTCACTCTTGGTGTGAATGGTGATGATTCTTCCTCAGTGATCAAATTTGAAACTGCAGGACATCAGCCTCGCTTTCCCTACTATGTGTCGCTTTTGGTGCATGTAAAATGTCTTAATATGATCGTCAAGCGTACTATGATTGACGAGGGCACTGCTGCATCTGTGATGTCTTTGTCTTGTTGGAAGGGTCTTGGTTCTCCTAAGTTGTCAAAGTATACGACCATGTTAACTGCTTCTGATAGGAGATCGTTTAGGCCACACTGTATCCTTCCTTCTCTTAAAGTCCGTTTGGGAGGGAAGACCGTTGCAATAGAGGTCGAGGTGGTTGGTGCACCCCTTGACTACAATCTCTTACTGGGAAGGAACTAAATGTATAGTATGCAAGCCGTTGCGTCTTTCGTATTTCGCGTTGTATGCTTTCCTCATAATGGGAATATTGTAACGATTGACCAAATGGCATTCAAGAATCCGCCTATTAGTGCATCTTCGGAAGTTTCGGTTCCAAAAGTCGAACATTCCCAGCTGGCAACTGGGAGTGTGGGTGTAGGTATGTATCCGTCCCTCATGGGAACCTTTAGTTGTCCTGCACCCGTCCTCATGATAGGATCTAGTTTCGATGGTTCTTCCACGTCTATGAGATCCGTGCCTTTTTGCACAAGTCATATGGGAGATCCTTGGATTCTTCCTTCACCGAGTCCTTCGAGTGAGGCCATTGAGACGAGTGTGTCGTTGCCTGCAGGCATGATAGCTTACCAAGCTAATATTTAGTCTGTTGCAGAGCTTTGTTCTTCCTCTTCATGGATAGAGGAGGAAGACCCCTATGTGCTATCGGCATGGGCAGTACAGTCTTCTCATGCCCACGACTGCCTTGATACGGTTTTCCCTTCAGATGAAGCGATCATCGAGGCTATGTCGAGAGTTGAGCCACCATGGGAGGAACTTCATCATAGATCATATTTCCTTCCAGAGCTTGACCTTTTGGAGCATGAGGATTATAGGGAGATTCTTAGACAGAAAGTTGGTAGACCCATGATTCCATTAAGCTCTCCTAATGAGATGGCTAATGGAAACATGGAAAACATATCGTCAACTATGCCTATCAACATTTCTCGCAACCCTCGTACAATTGAGAATGTCTACATTGGGGCGGATTGTTCCCAAGATGAGATTCACGAGTATACCGAGCTGTTCAAGGAATTCCGTGACATTTTTTCTTGGTCTTACGATGAGATGCCAGGGATTGACCCTCAGATTGTCCAACAAGAAATTAAGACTTATCCCAATGCTAATCCTGTTCGACATTGTTTACGTGTGGTAAATCCTAGGAAAGCACCCACCATAAAGGTAGAGATAAAGAAACTGTTGAAAGCTGGTTTCATCTATCCCATTCCCTTGACGGAGTGGGTTTCAAACCCCGTTCCGGTGGATAAGAAGCAGGGAGTGATCCATATATGCATTGATTTCCATGATTTAAATTGTGCCTGTCCTAAGTATAACTTCCCCACACCGTTTATAGATCAGATTTTGGATGAGTGTGCAAGTAGCGAGGTGTTCTCCTTTATGGACGGCTTTTTCGGGTATAATCAGACTCAAATTAAACCTGAGGACCAACATAAGACCGCATTCATTTGTCCTTGGGGAACATTTGCATATTGAAAAAATCCTTTCAGCCTTAAAAACGCCGGAGCTACGTTTCAGTAGGCGATGACCTTGATTTTCCACGATCTCAAGTCCATTATTGAAGTATTTTTGGATGACCTCACTGCTCATTCTCGCATTAGGATGTGTCATTATTATCACTTGAGATTGGTGTTCGAAAGATGCCATCATTATGCTGTTAGATTAAACCCTCATAAGTGCATATTTTGCGTGAAATCAGGTCGGTTGTTAGGATTTATCGTTTCAAAAGAGGGTATAAGAGTCGACCCTTTGAAGGTTGAGGCAATACTTCAGTTGTCTCCCCCATGAAATATTCGTCATCTTCAGTGTTTGCAAGGCATGGCAAACTTCCTACGAAGATTTGTTATCAATTTCACCAATTTGACTAAAGGTTTCATGTGTCTCCTGAAGAAGGATACTCCCTTTGAATGGGATGAGTGAGCCCATGAGTCCTTCGATGCACTTAAGCGAGCCCTAGCATCGGTCCTGGTGATTAGTCCTCTGGACTATAGCCGTGATTTCCTATTATATGTTGTCACGTCTTTAGAGACGATTGGGATGCTTTTGGTTCAAGAGGATGAGGAGCTCCAGGAGCATGTCATATATTATATAAGACGAAACCTTATTGACGTAGAGATTCAGTATTCTCATGTCGAGAAGCTTGCCTTAGCTACCGTACATGCGGTGCAGCGTTTGAGACATTATATTCTCCTTCGCCAAACCTTGGTTGTTGCCCATGTCAATCCATTTTAGTTCATCCTCACACGTAGGATGATTGGGGGAAAATATAATAAATGGATTGTCATCCTCCAAGAGTTTGATCTCGAATTTGTTTCGGCAAAATCGAAGAAATATTTAATCTTTGCAGAGCTCATATCGGATTTTTTGAGCGAGGTTGAGGAGTCGGTATGTGAAGATACATTCGTTGATGAAAACATTTTCTTAATCTCAATGGCTGACCGATGGTATAGTGATATCATAGTATATTTGCAAACGCAGAGGACCCCTAGTCACCTCTCGCGAGATGAGCGACGTTGAATATGTCACGTTTCCAAGAACTACCTCATAGTGGACAATACTTTGTACCGCCGTGGAGTAGATTCCCTTTTACGACGTTGTTTAACTCATGATGAGGATGAGGTAGTGCTTAATGATTGCCACGGAGGGGCGTGTGGTGGTCATTTATCTGGGATTTCTACAGCTCAAAATATTTTGAGAGAAGGATATTTCTGGCCGTCGATCTTCGAGGATTGTATTGAAGCAGTCAAGAGGTGCCACCCTTGCCAGGTGTTCACACATAACATGCGCTCGAAGCTTGCCCCGTTACACCCTATTATCACCGCCGGTCCCTTCACCAAATGGGGGCTAGATTTTATGGATTGCAACGCAGCTTCGGCTGGGGGGCACCATCATATAATAGTGGATGTCGATTACTTCACGAAATGGGCTGAGGCAATGCCTATAGTAAAATCCGACGGTGAGACAATCGCTCACTTCGTATTCAACCAATTCATCTCTAGGTTCAGGATTCCGAGAGAGCTTGTCATTGACCATGGCTCGCACTTTCAGAACCGTATGATGGAAGAGTTGGCATACAAGTTAGGGTATAAGCAAGAGCACTCCTCTTCTTACTATCCTCAAGCGAATGGACAGGCTGAAGCAGTGAATAAATCACTTAAGTCCATTCTCCAACAAACCATCGCACAAAGAAAGACGAATTGGCATATTATGTTGTACCCTGCTTTGTAGGCATATCGAACTGCTGGTTTTTCTCCATATCAGCTTGTTCATGGAGTGGAGTCGATATTGCTAGTTGAATGCGAGATTCCTTTGTTGAAGTTAGCCGTGGAACTCTTACCAGACACTTCACCTTTGGAGGAGCATTTGGTTCACCTTGAGCAACTCGATGAGCAGGGTAGAGATGCCTTGGTGAATCTAGAGGTTAATAAGTGTCATGTGAAGGCCCAATACGATAAGTCTGTCCGTCCGAGAGTGTTTAGTGAGGGAGACTTGGTCCTTTTGTGGGATCAATCGAAAGAACCCTTGGGGGCAGGGAAGTTCAATCCTATGTGGTGTGTTCCTTACGTGGTCAAGCGTGTATTAGAGAAGGGTGCCTACGAGTTAGTGGATTACGAAGGGACAGTCTCGGCGGAGCCTAGAAATGGGCTCTATCTTAATAAATACTATGCATGATCTTTAGCCAAGGCTATTTGTTGTATATTATGGTACAACTTTTTTGCATAGTTAGGTCTTGTTTATCGTGATCGGGTTTGTGATTAGTTTTCATTTCTTGTGGCAGATGTCAATGGAATCTTCCACCTACATAGGATTCACGGATGGTGCAAGCCGTCACACTCAACACTCAGCCTCAGCTGCTTGGGTGATTTATACTCCTATAGGTCATGTACTATCTTCAGGAGGTGTATGTCTATGGCCATCTTCCAACAATGTTGCTGAATATAGTGCCGTTATCGAGCTTCTATGGGATGCCATTTCGCATGGTGTTCTCTCTCTTGAGGTACCTCTTGATTCAGAGTTAGTAGTGTCACAGCTCAATGGTTTGTACCATGTCAGAGATCCGACGTTATTGAGGAGATTCTTACGTGTGAGATTGCTAGAACGGCAATTTGAGAACATAACATATATACACATTCCAAGAAATTATAATCAAATTGCTAACTCATATGCTAACTATGTGTTAGATTGACATTTGTTTCATTCATCATAAATTAATCATAAACACAATTTTTACACATGTAAATAAATAAACCGATCACCATAAAACTTTTTTATATATAAAAAATGTGGTAATACATAGTGTCATAATACAAAATTGGGGCTTGGAAAGCCACCATCATATACACGGTAGTACAAAATAGATACACTCCCAGGTGTCTAGTCCTGTGGAGGTGGATGAGGGTTGTGATCATGATATGTCACCGCGGCTCTAGCTAGCCACTGGAATAAACACACCCATGCGCATGGTACACCCACCACCTGTCTCTGCATAGCCTCAGGCAAGTCCTCGACTTGCGCCATGGGAATCCTGTGAGTCAGTCGCACGAAGTTGGTATGGATGCTTTGGAGCGTTCACTCCGCATCCACACCGGTGATATCGTCTCCTCTTCCTCTCCTTGTATGACGTGGGAAGCCCTCTGGTTGCCGTGGTCCCACATCTGCACATGAATGGTAGATGTCACTATGTATTGTCACCCAAAACCATGTCTTTTTTATTCCATTTATCAAGAAAACACAAAAAAAATTAAATAATTCAAAAATTTTAAAAAGAGTAAGGGTCGAGATTCATTACCTATGTCTCCATATGCTGATTTTGGTGGTAAGGGCATGTCCAGGTCTCCCCAAAAATCTATCACTGCATAAGGGTAGTCCTCTATGGCAACAATCTGTCGTCGCCACCATGGAAAAAAGTCTGCTGGATAAGGGTTGGCCACCCTACCACCCCCCAGTCTGCGCATCGCATCTGTCCAACATCGTTGGGCCAGATCTCGAACCCCGTGGAGAGGAACATCCACTCTAGGGCTCAATCCTAGAACACGCTCGAAGAAAAATGTGCTCAAGATACTGCTGAACCCGAGGTTCCGTATCCTACCTTCCTTGCACTGACTGAGCTGATGTTTCATGTTGCTCAGTAGGGAAGTGCTCCAGTCATATATGGTCAGTGTCATGCACTCCACCGCATAGAACATCAGCGGCTGAGAGGCCTGATGGAGTGATGCTAAGCCTTCTATCCTACCCAGCATCAGTAGTATGGCCTTTAGGCCCAGCACCTGTATAGCGTTGGTGGGAACTTTACTCCCCACCTTCTCCGTCTCTGGGTAGCAGTACACAGCTATGTACTCGTCGATAGTCAGCCCATGACCTGGCCCTCCTCGGGCACGAAGGTTCAACATCTCACCTCACCATGATAGACCTGTGATAAAGTAGATATCCTCCACCTCAATGGTGAGGGACATGCTGTCTACTCGAAAGGACTCTGAGTCTGGATCCCAATAGTCTACAAGCATCTATGCTGGTCCTGGTTTGGCCCTCAAGCCACCTAGGCACCAAAACTTGTAGAGTCCGCATCTTCTTAGAGCATCTTGAGCCATTCTGTCAGCCCTGACTGCTTCCTCTACATCACCATGCTCGCAATCTCGCCACTCTAGCACCATCATGCATGAGAATTTGACCAAAATTTCCATTAGATTCTTGTAAATCCTTATGTGCGGTGTCATACGTGGCTATTTTCAAAATAGCCGCATATGTACGCTGTTTCTGGTCCCTTTTCCGCGTATAGCCAGCCCTATATGCGGAAAAAGCCTCGATACCCGCGTGGGCCATAGCGCTCATGTAAGTTTGGCCTTTAAAAATTCATTTGACCATGAAAAATTATAAAAATTATATTGAAATGCAAGCAGAGAACATGAGTAAATACCTGGAAGAGATGGTTGTGAATTCTGCCGGCTGGATCTCCTGGAATTTGCAGTTGAATATCAGAGCTCCAATGGGTAAAAGTTTCAAATGATTTCTATTTTTTACTATTCATAGAAAAAATTTCAAATATTTGAAAATTTTTACCCCCTTTCCTATAGTTTTGACCGTTTCTAACCATTTTGGACCGTTTCTGACCTAATTGGTGATGTAGAAGACCGTTTTCAGTGCCATTTCAACCTTTGGATCAGGGATAATTTTAGGGGCGAATTTTAGCCCATGGGCTATTTTTAGGGGGTTTTATCCAAAAAAAGATTCACCATTTTGCATTTTTTGAAGCCTTGTTTCGCCCAATTTTGATGGGGTAAATGTTTTTAACCCTAAAAATAGCCAAATTATTATATAAATGATATAAAACCCTTGGAAATTAAAATGTTTTTTTGAAAAATATCGCCAAACATTTTATACTTAGCATTTTAAGAATTGGTAAAATTCACCAACATTTATACACTTTTAAATAAATATGGTTCCTTAAAATCATCCCTGCTTTGGATCGACCCATTCGTACTGATCTCAGGTATAACGTCTATAATGGCATATAGGTTAGGTTCACCACCATTTGCATTTTGCATGACCTTATGACAATGTCACTATATCCTTAGGTACGAACCCACTCTATTATGTCACGGAACCTTCTTGCTGCTATAGAAGTGGCATGATATGAGTGGTAGAGCCTCACCTTACATGGGTACCCCAGTTAGCGCCTTATTTTCATTTGGTGCCCATGCCGATGTTTCCCCCTTTAGGGTGGGAGTCCGTTGTATAGTATTGCCATGACATTTAGCAAGAGCCTCATACTCCTCTTGATCTTATGCTAGCCATGACCCCCCGGACTCCCTTGTATCAAGTTGTGGATTCATTATCATGAGCTTTTCCTGTCTTATTGAGCTTTATGCCGGCTCCCCTAACATTGCGTTTCAGCCATATAGCCGGAGCTTGTCTCATGTCTAGCCATGCAGAGCCTTTTCTTTATATCTTTCGCAGCTTGATTCCCTTTTTACCGGGAGGGGATTTTCCCCCGAGTGTCGATATCCTACACATGTATCCTTGCATTGAGCATAGGTATGTTCCACTGCTTGGAACTAGTTTGTTTGACCTAAATGACACTCGTCTCCTCCTAGTTTGTAACTATAAAGCTAGTTTATTCTTTTTTCAAGCTTTTCAAATAACTGAAGAAGACCAAAAAAAAATCAAAAAACCAAAAAGCCGGACAAGAAAATATATTATCTTTGGCAGTTGTCGAGTCGTGTCGCCTTCGAACAGAGCACTGTATATCACATCCATTGGTTGGGTTATAGTTTGACTTAGGAGTTGTACTCGTTATCTGATTTTTATCTCCACTGACTGGTTAAGCTTCCAGTCCTTATGGAGCCTCTATTGATGCCTCCTGCGTCATAGAGATGTCCCAGTTTGTATATCGAGTCTATGTTTCCTTCATTCAGTCACCATACGCCGTTATTCTCTTGTTCGAAGGAAGTTGAAACCTGAGTCGGCCATTCCTCAGTTATCTTGACTTTGCATGTCGGCCATTC
>LPNX011014985.1:67724-80784 GCA_001517045.1 Pseudotsuga menziesii
AAAAAAAAGTGTATAGTTTTACTTACTCGGATGCGGGTGGTATGCAATCAACCAAGTGGTCGATGAAGAGGAGGATGCAATCCACGAAGCAGAGGCTCACAAGGCCCATGAGGCAAAGGATTATAAGGCCACAAGGGGAAGTCTAAGGGGAAAAGTGGCCGGTGTGAGGCTCATAAAACATAGTTAACAAGTGGGCATCATCAGGGGACTAACCGACATCTTGTCTAGACGTATGCATAGTATAGATGGGAGTGTAGCAGGGATGGTGGGGACGTTCAATACCCGCAAGGAGAATAGGGAGAGAAGTGGGAATAATTCATGCAAGGAGATCTCATATCAAGTGATGGATTTGGGGAAGATCGTTATGGTGAGCCAAAGCCTGAGCATATCTTCAGGCATTCCATCAACAGTGACAATGCGTAGTTGGTTATGCATTGCTGGTCTTTCCTAGTGAGTGTCGAGTTATTACTTAAACTAGGAGCAGAGGGAAAACATTGTTTTGTGGATTGTACAAACTCTTTGGGAGAAACACCTTCGCTTCAGTAGCAACAAATCCAGGCTCAGATTGCTCATAAGTGTTAAGGTAAGGAAGCGCAGGAGAAGGGGTAGGAGGAGACTATCGCGCAGACGAGGTGGTCGCTTCTGGAGGTTGGATTTACGGTTAAAAATGGCCGCTCCTGAAGATGGAAATGAGGAGGAATAGTGGGAAATGATCTTCAATGAGGAGACATTGGAGCATATCCAACGCTCCATTGTTGTGATGGAAAATGATATTTATGGAGAGTTCAGACCGAAGCTCGAAAGAGAGGTGGTGATGTCCAATTACTGGGAGCATATTTTTACTTGTAAAATTTTTGTGTTGGTAATTAAAAAATATATAGATACATATTTTTGATGGTTAATATAAGTAATTATGAGCAAAAAGTGATACCTCGTCCTCCAATGTTAGTCCATGTCACAAAACTCATGGGGAGCATTGAATGCAATCTCCAAGAATCTACTCTAACGCGAGCCAGGTGAGTTTCAAACCATTGAATTGTTGTTCTGATGCTATTTGTTGCACTCATGATTTTCATTAGACAAAAACCAACAGGTATTAATCTCTTCCACAATTGCTAGAGTTAGGATCTCAGGAGGCGATTAGTCCATGTCACCAAACTCATGGCGAGCGTTGAACCCAATTTCCAACAGTTCCATTTTGTTTTATCCATTGTACTCAAATCTTTTTACTGATAGCATATAAATTTTTATCTAAGACCTGTTGTGGTAGAGAGTACAAGTTCATCGAAAGGATAAGGAGTGAGAAATACATAGATATGCTCATTTTTGTGTTGTTGTATGTCGAGAGTGTGGAACAAATGCACCTTATGGTCATCTAGGGTTCTTTCATAAACCCAATAAAAGGAGGATTGATATAAGCATATGCATTTTAATTATGTCTTGAACATAAACGATATGAAATTTGAAGACCAGAATGTCCTTTTTGTTGACCATAAACAAACTCTAGTTGGAGAACAAAAACATATTATGTTAAAACTAAATCTAGAAATATCCTTGAAATTTTTTTTATTTGCAATGCATGCCTCATAGAAACATTAGATCCTCTATCCATAATGTGTGGTGCATCCTAAATTTCAACTCATTTATCTCCGACGCCTAATGCATCATTAACCTAAATAGATATTTGATCTATTATGGATTTCTCTTCTTGGATTACTCTTTGAAATAAATAAATTATAGTCAATGCACTCAACGGTGTTAACGTTTTAATACAATGGTTCAAATATATATCTACATGTTAAACATGTAGTTTTTATAAATGAGTGTGAAGTCTGGGTTTTTCTTAGACATCAATCGAAAACCATTTAAACATTGAAAAGGTGTTTTAGACATGTAACCTTTAAAATTTTCTATATTGTACAATGCTCTCACTCTCACTACTAATGAAACATCAATATCAATATATATATTTACAAATTATCAATTTATCAAACAATTTTATGGATCTATTTATAGTTAATATTAAATAATAAAACTAAAAACATAATTATATAAGAAAATAATGAAAAAAATATTAATTTAAATTTGTTTTTTGAGAAAACAAACTCACACATCGCCCCTTATTATGATAACAAAACTTATTGAATATGTTCTTTCAGCATCTAATAGAAGAAAACAATAGAGTAGAGCACCAATTGCATAATGTGCACATTAAAACATATGTGTGATAATACCTTTGGAAAGGAAATAATGATACCTCTCGAAAGGAAATAATAGTAGGGTATAGTTGTGTAATGTGTTATTTAATCAAAAAAATTATCAATAGAGAAATAATAATATAAGTTATTTTAGATTATGTTAATTGTTATTTTTGTGTTTGTTGAATGGTTATTTTAGATTACAATGGTTGTCATTTAATCTTTCACATTTGTTGAATGACATTATCCCTTACAATGAAAGAGGAATCTAAAAGAAATATTATCTATTTTAGGTTTGTAATGAGAAGACATGGTTTCTTAGTATTTTCCTTTAACCTAATGTTATTTTATATAATGAATTGTTGTGTTTTGACAGTGCATTAATCATGAAGTTTAATTATCATCACCTAAGTGATGTAGTTATAGACTACCTACATTATATTACTTAGCAACACGTTATGTGAGAAAACTTTAAAAAATATCATAGCTTATGCAAACCTACCCTCATAACTCGATATTCTCAAAAATATATGATTGAGAACCAAATAATGTCTATTTTGTCACAAGTCTAGGTGCTAGTTGTAGTTTGTTAGACCTAGATTTCAACTTATATGACCAACAAAACCCCCATAAACATTGGATTTTTCAATACCCTATGGAAAGAGTAAGGTCTCACCCAATATGAGCATATGAAATTGCATAGAAAAATGAATCTAATATGTGCAGGGAAGGATGGTTTCTTCTCACGGAACATAATCTCAACTATACCTTAAGCATCTGTCAAATTAATCCACATAGAATTATTTAACATACAAGTGGGAAAAATTTCATAACATTTAATCATACACACATTGCAAAAAATATAGAGGGAAACATAAACTTCATTCTATTACTTTGACCAAAATTAGGTAAGGCTCTCCATTACTACAAAACTCATCTCCGTAGATTAAAATTATACACATTTTTTGTCTTACTATCATGACACGATTACATAATGATTAGCTCTCAAATAAAATGGAACTACTAGAAATAACAACAACCATACCTATTTAAGCTAAACGGAATGGAACAAGACAACCAAAAGAATGGGAAACCCTTTAAAAATCAAGCCTTAAATAGCCTTATGTTGATTCATCATCTAATATAATAAAACAATAGACTAGACCACCAATTGTAGACTGTGGACTTTAAGACATATATGTAATGATACCATTGGATCAGAAATAATAACATGATATTAGTGCAGTGTTCTGTTATGTAATAAAATATTACATTATAAATAGAGATATAAGAATATAACTTATTTTAGATTATGTTGATTATTATTTTTGTGTTTGTGGAATGATTATTTTAGATTACATTGGTTGTGATTTAATCTTTCACATTTGGTGAATAACACTATCCCTTACAATGAAAGAGGAATCTAAAAGAAATAATCTTGTTTTTTTTGTTTGTAACGAGAAGAAATGGATTCATAGGATTTTCATTTAACCTAATTCTACTTCATGTACTTAATTGTTGTTTGTGGATAGTGCATTAATCATGAATTTTAATTATCATTGGCTAGGTGATGTAGTTATAGAATACCTACATTATTTTACTTAGTGATAAATTATGTGAGAAATATTTAAAAAATATGATGCAAGCAAGCCATATCCAAACTTTCTTCTTACAACTAAACAATGATAGAACTAGTATAGAGATATTTTAATTTCCATTGTAATTTCAATTTCAAGAATTTCAGTTGTTGGAACAGAAGCTAAGATTGTTCAAACCTGTCTTCATATCTCTCTATTCTCAAAACTATATGATGGAGAAAAGAATAATGTCTCGTTTGCCACAAGTCTAGGTTTTTGTTGCAATATGTCATACCTAGAGTTCAACTTATATGACCAAAAAAAATACATAAGCATTGAAAATTTCAATACCTTATAGATAGATTAAGGTATCACTCAATCTGCACATAGGAAATTGCATAGAAACCTGAATCAAGTCTATTCAAGGAGGGATGGTTTTTTCACACGCAAGATAATCTCAACTCTACCTTAATAAGCTATCATATTAGTCTATATAAAAGTACTTAACATACAAGTGGAAAACTTACCATAAAATTTAGTCTTACAGACATTGCATGGAATATATAGGGAAACATAAACTTCATTCTATTACTTTGACAAAAATTGGGTAACACCGTCAAGTGCTACAAAATGCAAATCAACAGCTTAAGCTTCTACATATTTTTCTTCTTCTTGTCGTGAAATACTTACATAAAGATTAACTCTTAACATAACATAGAACTAATAAGAATAAAAACAACCATACATATTTAAGCTAAACTATTGGAATATATCAAACCTACTCACAACTTAGGATAACATAATTAATCATTATTTGATTAATTATTCACCCACTAGCTTAATTAGTTAGCATCCACTTGCACCTTAAAGTCAATACATGCCATCTATATCATAGGAAAGAATTATTTATAATTATGGGTTGATCTTGACCTCTTTTTGACCATCCAGAATTAGTATATAGCACTTCAAAGCAGATTCTTCTTTATTCTTTTTTTTTCTGCTTTTCTATGGATAAGATAAAAGCTAGTCTACTAGGAAACTTGTAGCTTTTGTTTCCAACCCATCTTCCATTAGTTTTTCTCCATTTTATAGGATTAGCATTTTTTTCCATCTCCTTGACAACTCACTCATGATTTTTCCAATTTGTGAGGTCCTTGATAGATTTGGGAAGTGCTTTAGCCACCTATGGGGGTTTTCTATATTTTGGTAATTCAGCCTTTTGGAGCTTTATGATTTGTTTCCATATAATTCATTTTTAGTATGAGGGATGTAATATTTATGTAATATTCATAATTATTAAATGTAAGGATACACACCAATATTCATCTCTTGATTCATGTGATTCAGTCTCTTTTTTTCTCTCTATATTTCATGTGTATGGTTGTGAGAATTCTTAGTAGCAAGATCTATTTCCTATGCTTCTTCTTAGAATAATTGATCATAGCATTGATATATTATTACTACATGGTATCATAGCTATAGGGATCAAAACCTTTCCATCTTATACAGAGCAGCAAGGTTGATCAAGTTCTACAGAGTTGAGGAGCGCATCCAGTCTCCTATCCCTCTCTGAAGAAGAGCTTGTCTAGCTTACAAGATTTTCTCCTAGTTTGTTTTGCAGGTTGCAGAGAGTATCTCCTAGAGCATATAAACAAATTCAATATGGATTCAAAAGTTCCTCTACTATCGCCTTTCAACTATGCTGATTGGAAGGCAAAGATGAGCACATACTTGAAGAGGTAATGTCTCTTTGATGTCTCCATTGGTGCATTGAGCGAACCTGAGTCTTATGAAGAGAAGATTGATTAGATTAATAATTATGATATAGATTATGGAATTATGTGTTTGAGAATGTCTAAAAATATATATCATCTCATAGATTCTACTGAGTATCCATTTGAGCTTTGGAAAATTTTAGACAAAGCTTTTGGTTTGCAGGAAATAGAAGATGAAGCATGGAGTGAACCTAGCATCTCCTCTTGTTATCTCTCTCAATATTTATTATCCTATACATTATTTGATGAAGTTGATAATGATGAAGAATTTTTTCATCCATTTCATTTTGTTGCTTCCCTCTTTGATTCGAAAGCTTCCTCCTTCAATCAAGAAGCAAATATTGAAGAGCCATCTTTTTTTGTGTCTCTTGAAGGTGATTTTTCTTCTTGTGATACTAATGATGAAAAAGAAGTAACATATGGAGCTGATGATGATATTGATTATGATATTATAACCCATTCATTTTTCTCTAAATATATTATCTTAGATTTCGATATCTATGTGCCAGATCCTTCACACTTTGTGCATACCTCTCTCCTTGATGGTGCGCAACCCAGTAATTTCCAAGATGTTAACTTAGCCAAATCAAGCCGTATTTATGTCATAACACTTACCTTACTTGATATAATGTGATTCAACATCTCTTCATTCATTCTTGGCATCAATACTCAGAGCCTTATGAAGATTTTAAACATCTCATCCGTTCCTCCTTTCATACAGAGGATTCATTACCAATGTATTCCCATGAGTCTATTGATATGCTTATATGTGATCCTTTGGATTTTGATTTAGAAGCATATTTTCCGGTTGATACAAATATAATACCACCATCCATACCATCTACCATACCTCTGAATAATCCCAAGAGTATACAAATCCCAAGCTCACTAGTTAATTCCTCATTGGTCTCTTATGCAGTGATATTTATTTTACATGGTTTGAAGTCTTTCCTATCTTTCAGTGGCTGGTTATCCATTTCCTTAGTCATATTTGGACTGATATTAAACATGTTTGGATTTTTTATAAACACTTATGGTTTAGATCTTATGCTCATCAATCATTCATATTTTTACACCTATTAGTTTTGCCCAATTGCTCATAATTTTCCTAGTCTAGCTCTATATCCTCATGGAGCCACTGAAGCCTTTGTCCTTGCTGTTCCATATGCTAATATTTATGATATATCATATTTTTATCAGCCTTGGATCATATCTATATAGGTGCTACATCATATTGGAATATTGACATGTGATTCACATCACAATTTTGCAGCTATTCAGGGAATTGAATGTGAGATAAATTGTCTTAATTTTTGTACTCTTTGGGAAGGAGTATGCACAAATCTATTTTCCATTTCAGATTATGTTTGCATATTAGAGTTTGATAGTAGAAATAAGCATTCAGATAATTCTCCTACTTCATCAGTTGATGAGATACAAGGAGTCTCTCCTCTTCCTTCTTGCAGGTTCTACACTCTAGCGCATGATCATGGAGTTCATGATTTCTTCAGCATGTCCTTCATCCTGAAGTAGTTCACTCAGCTCATTAAATTGAAGATGAAGATATGTTGAAGACATATTTCAAATTTTGTGCCTTGTCCTATCTTGAGGGAGGGTTTTCCCCATGTGGTTTTGTCTCCTTCCTCACTTTCCTGGACATAATAATTGATAAAGGGTGAGGATAGCCTTGTTGCTCGGCCCTATATGCATATATATTTTTTGTCATGCCATCATAAATTTAGAATCATAGGGGGGTGTTGGAATATATTAAACGCATTCACATCTTAGGATAAAATAATTAATCATTATTTGATTATATAGTCACCCACTAGCTTAATTAGCTGACATCCATTTACACCTTAAAGTCAATACATGCCATCTATATCCTAGGAATAAACTTTTCTAATTTTGGGTTGATATTGACTGCCTTTTGACCATCCAGAATTAGTATCTAGCACTTTAAATCAGATTCTTATTTATTCCGCTTTTTCTTCTTTTCTATGGATAAGATAAAAGCTAGTCAACTAGGAAACTGGTAGCTTTTGTTTCCAACCCATCCTCCATTAGTTTTTCTCCATTTTATAGGATTAGCATGTTTTTTTCATATCCTTGACAAATCACTAATGATTTTTCTAACTCGTGAGATCCTTGATATATTTGGGAAGTGCTTTAGCCACCTATGGGGGTTTGCTATATTTTGGTAAGTTAGCTGTTTTGAGCTTTATGAGTTGTTTCCATACAATTTGATTTTCCTATGAGGTATGTACTATTTATGTACACTATTATTCATCATTATTCAATGGAAGGATACACACCAATATTCATTTCTTCATTCATGTGATTCAGTCTCTTTTCTTCTCTCTATATTTCCTGTGTATGCTTGTGAGAATTCTTAGTAGCAAGATCTATTTCCTGTGCTTCTTCTTAGCATAATTGCTCATAGAATTGATCTAATATTTCTACATAAACATAATGGAATGAAAAATAAATGGGTAATCCCAACCCTTAACAAAATAAGCCTTATATATCCTTATGTTTGTTCATCATCTAATAGAAGAAAACGGTAGAATGGGCTATAATACCCCCATTTTGACCCTTAGAATGCATTGGATTTATATGTAAATAATGTGTATATGTGATTTATGGTTCCTAACATGGAACTCAAGACCAAGATCCCACTAGTGAATACCCGGGATTTAAAGGAAAGTATATTATATTTTATTAGACATGAGGTAGTAAGCAATGGGAAAATTACATATGCATGTAAGTATTTAAATGCAATAATATTATAAGATTTGGATATGGAAGAAACTAAAATCACAAAGATATGTTTATCCACTAGGGAGAGGTGAGCGGGTTGTGGGATTGAATCTTTTAGTCCCAAATGTCATCTTGTCTAGCTATTCAGACATTTATTTTTATTGTAAGATGGTAACTGAGAAATCATCTCATGAATTAATGGAGCATGGGAAAAACCCAAAAATTTGTATGGATCAGTATGTGCATGTCCTACTAAGGGCATGCGACCCAGAAAATCTAACGGCATTATAGACATTTGATTGCCTCAAACTTCCATGGCCTAAATGACCATAGTCCTTCTAAGAAGCCGACCATGAAGGGGAACCTCTATGTAGCTAGTTAGCAGGATGAGGTCTTGTTTGTTATCAAAATTAACCAGAAAAAATGCTCCACCAACTAAGAACAACCATGCACCACCGCCCATAGAATCAAGAAAGAGCTGTAAATCTTTCAATCCTTATTGTGTGTGGACCTGGTAAGTTTTCCCATTTTTAGTCAAATTAAGCTGCAGGCTCAACTCTTGGTAGTTCCCTTCTGTTAATTCATTTAAGTTTCATCCTTGTGACTATACTCCCCCCTTTAACCCAAACACTCTTATTTCGCATAAGCTGTTGGAGGAGTCCTTAGAGAAACATCCACTGATCCCTAGTTAGCATCATTTATGGTTGATACTAGGATGGTATCTGATCGTGTTCAAGACCCAAAATTTCATTCTCGATTAATGAAAAAATCATTGGAAAATTCTTTCGCAGTGGTACGTTTTTCACAAATCCAAGAATTTCACCTCTAGCAATGAAATATGAATTCCCTCCACAATCCTTATTAATCATTACTCCAGCCCTGAAGGCCAACATAATAGAACTAGACTCCTATCACCTTATTCCATGCTAATGTATTCAGAGCATAATATTTCTTTGAGCACTCTAATTTTTTCAAAGTAACAATGTAAGATCCATGACACAGCCAATTGAGGATAGGATCTTTACTAGCAAAAGCGGTGGAAGGGTGTTGGAGACATTTACCACCATACACACTAATTTTGGTCAATTTGGCCTAGTTAAACCACTATCCTAAGTATTATTGACTTAATTGACACCAGAGGAGTAGTAGATGACATCAACTATATCACACCTACACCTACCTTCAGTCAAGGAGGCTAACTTAGCCTTCTCCTACATTTGGGGAGGCTAACTGGAGCACTCCGGGGGTGATCTGAGTGTCATTAAAGCCCCAAATTGCTAAATGATGGTTACAATCAGTTAAACAGAGCAGTGAAAGTGCCCTCCTTCATTAAATTGATTATTTATTTATCATTTAATGAACTGCAGTCAATAGAGGTGCCTCCAACCACTTTTGATGGTCAGTTACACTTCAGTTAACCTCATTGGGGTTCATTGGAGTCATTGATGCATTACCACTTGTTGCTTGGCTTGCAGTGACATGTGTTTGAGCTACTTTCAGTTAGACTCAATCATTTATTGCACTTCAACTTCAGTTAGGGCTCAATTGAGTCATTTAGGTTTTTGATCAGTGGTTGACTTGAGTGTTGAGTGTGGCTTGCATTCAGTTAATCTAGACTCACTCATTGAATTTGAATGACCTGCTTGGGAATTTGAATTGCTTTGTCATACATGCTTGTAGCATGATCATTGTATTTTATTACTCATTCTTTATTGATTATACAGAGCTACTACTCATTTTGTAGCACTATTACACCATTTTCATGCCTTATTGTTATTAATCTCTTATGAGACTTTGTTTTAGTCCCTAGATTACTGTGATAGATTAATAAAGGGAAGGTGCACACCGAATAGGCAACTGAACTTTACAACCCAAGATCCAACTACAAGATTTTTAACTGCAACAACTAAAATATACACTATAGTAGCTAGAATTACAGGAGTTGTTGGCACAAGAATTTCCCTCCAATGGATCCTCATTAAGGGATTTAGATTGTACTCATTCCAATTACCAGACTCAATGAGTCGAGTATTGTTATTTATTGTCACTACCTATTGATGTTAGGATTGGGTAATTTGCATGCCTGCTTCCTTCCTTGTATGTGGTAGTCATTTCTCAGGCTCCCTCTCTGGAATCAAAACCTAATTATTCATCACCCATCACCACCATGGTAGGCCTCTATCCTACCATCGAAAGTTGATAGGGAATAAATTTGAATGAAGCATCGCCACCATAAAGGCTGTGCAATCCGTCGAGTTATCATGATTCACTGGAGAAGGAGGAAATACTGTGGAGACCTTTCATCTATTAAATGCATCCCTTTCATAAATTCGAGACTTGGTGCATGTATTAGCTTTATAATTACTATGGTTATTCGAGTAGTAAGGTACCATCAAAGAAACTATAACTGATTTAATGAGCCATCTGTAGTTTCACAGTCTGAACTAGTTCATACATAGACATGCATGGCTTAATCTTTGAGACAAGCATATGACTACTGGTCACCCAATGGCTCTATGTAAAGAATACTCGGGACTCCCATCAATGACAAGAGATTGATTTCCAAGATAATTATATGATTCTTCTTTTAATTCCTTCCAAGGTTGCGAGTGCCAATGAGCGGGACATGTATAAATACCACTGAGGGGAGCAGAGAACCAAATAAAAGGATACAAACAAGTGTGGAGGGAGGAGAAGGAATAATCAAAGCAAGTATGGCAACCGAAATGTGGAAACCAAAAGACGACAAGGAGCAAGAAGAGACCTCAACCTTCCAAAACTTGCACTGCGGTCGCCTAGTCCCCACAAGCTAAATAGCTACAACTATGGGGTTCTTATGTTTAAATTCATGTAATGGGCCTAATATACCACAAAAAAATAATCTAAAGGTCCCAACTCAAAAATTCATTCCAAATGATCCAACAAGTGTAGAGCCAATAGTCGGATTGTGGCTAGCAAAAGAAAAGAAGGAACAAGAAGAGCTCTCAACCTTCAAAACCGAGTACGATTCCCACCTAGGCCCCACAAGATAATCAACTGCAAGTGTCGGGTTCTTATGTTTAAATCTGTACAACAAGCCTTATATACTGTAGAAAGAGAAGGTGGATATTCCAAGTCAAAAATTCTTTCCGAACAATTCAACGAGAAAAAATTCGATGTTCAGACTAGGGCAACTGAAAGAAAATAAGGAACAGGCAGAGCCGTCAATATTTGAAACCGAGTATGATGACCTCCTAGGCCCCATAAGACAAATATATTCAAGTGTGGAACTCTTATGTTTAAAGCCGTACAGTGAGCCTAATATACCGCGAAAAAATAAGGTGAATATTCCAAGTCTAAACTTCTTTCTGAATGATCCAACGAGAGAAGAGTCGATGGTAAGATTGGGGCGACTGAAAGAAAAGAAGGAGCAAGAAGATCCCTCAACCTTTAAAACAAAGTACGTAAGCCACATATTTCCCACAAGATACACAAATGCAAGTGTAGGGTTCTCATGTTTAAAGCTGTCCAACAAGCCTAATATACTGTGGAAAAAGAAGGTGAAGACTCGAAGTTGAAACTTCTTTCAGAATGATCCAACAAGACCAAAACTGACAGTCATATTGGGGAAACAAAAATAAAATAAGGAACAAGCAAATCCCTCAACCTTCAAATCCAAGTACGGTGACCACCGATGCCCCACAAGCTAAATAGTTGCAAGTGTAGGGTTCTTATGTTTAAAGTCATGCAGCGAGTCCAATATACCACAGAAAAAGAAGGTGAATATTTCAAGCTGGAACTTCTTTTCAAATGATCCAATGAGAGCAACTAAAAGAAGAGAAATGTAACATCCCCACCCCTCTACGCGACGGAGAGGATGCGACCATGATGCTATCTAACCTAGGAAATGTAAATTCCATGATCAAACACATGATGAAAATGCATTGAAGCTAAAAACATACACAAGTGCATAAACCATTAACATACAGCATCCGCGAGATGTAGAACAGTTGGTGGTGGGGTATGGTTAAGATGCACCCTAAGATGGAAGGTCACCGGTTCTAATCCCGTCGGATACCAAAAATCCAACCATGTTAAGGGTTGGTGCGGTCCAGGTCGGGTGTGATCCTCGGGTGATTTTGACGGCTTAGATGCCCGTGGTTCATGGCTACTCAGCCAATGCAAACCCTGCTATTCAGGGGGGTTCCACCACTTTGCCAACAAAAAAAAACATACAGCAGAAGCAAATTACATTTCATTCACATTCAAGCCTTCAACATGTTCATAGTAATGTATCAAGCAAATACAGTTGCACAGATTAAACAAAAGGAAATACTTATCTTGAGAAAGCATTGTCCCACAACCAGCTACGTCACTGTAACATTCCACCCAACCATAGGTTAGTGTGCTCATCAATCTCTTACCAACACTGACACCCCCAAGATAGGCATGATTTCCACAAGGAATAAGGGAACAATAGCAGGCTCACACGTAGCCAAGGATACACAAAACTCAAAAAATCCAACACAATTAGGTTTATCAGGCTATAAAGCAGCTATAAAGGTTGACTGCTAAGCTAGTGATCTCAACCAAGGAGCTATGGACACCTGTAATAGATCTAGCCTGACTTCTAAAACATCTACACATCCAACACAAGGAATAATTCCCTTCTCTCACTAGTAGAAAATGAGAAATTAATGACTAAAAAAATGACTAAAATCAGGCTATAAATGACTATTTTTGAGTCGGTGACTAATAGTAGCAAATTACC
>LPNX011015005.1:0-13265 GCA_001517045.1 Pseudotsuga menziesii
CTCCTCGAATTTCGTGCCAAATCAGACAGCAGGCCGTACAGCAGATCAGCCGTACAGGATCCTCGAAATTCGTGCCCTAATTATTGCAGTCCGTACACAGTCTGTACAGCATTAAATTCAGACTGTACTTTACCTCGAAATTCGTGCCGATTAGCTATGCCGTACACAGTCCATACTCCTCGGGATCCGTGCAGCATTTAATGCACTGACAGCAGACCGTACACCTCGAAAATCGTGCAGATCAGCCGTACTTCCTCCTCGAAAATCGTGCCAATAAATGCAGCCGTACTCTGGTAATTAATGCAGCCGTACACCAGCAATAAATGTGGCCGTACACCTCGGGAACCGTGCAAGCAAAACACTGAATTCTTCAGCTTCAAACCCTAACCTGGAATTTGACCTCCTTGAGCAAAATCGACCTCCTTGAGCTCTCTCTTCTCCTTCACTTGAAAAATGAACAAGTGATTCACTTTTGCCTCCCTCACCCCTTTTTATAATTTCCAAGTGAGAGTGAAATTCTCATTTATTTATTTCCCATAAATAAATTCACTCACTCACTTACTCTATCAAAAGTGACTATAGTCTTAAAATCACATTTAAGTGACTTTAATGTGAGGGTCACATTTTTCCCTCTTAAGTGACTTAGGCAAAATAAAGCCACTTAGGGAACATCTGACTAGGTACAAAAATCAACAAGAACCACCCATTTCGCCTGCAGGTTTCATTGTTCATGGGCTTTGCCGAGAGCCGCACTTGTCGAGCTATTTGCCTCAACGCTGTTCCAATAATTCCGGCCGCCATGGCTCGCATCCTAGCCATAGTTCTGAGTGCTTTGTTGCCGTCGGCCATTGCTGCATTTGCTGCAAGGTCGATTGAAGAAACGGAGTATATTGATATGGTCACTGATAAGATCCTCTGATCCAGGACCTGGAGTCAAATCTCTTTAAGGTCTTGGGAACCAAATCCCAAGTCTCTACATTTTGCGGAGTTTGCCCTCAGGTCTCTGCCTGCTGTTATTGATTCAAATGGTTTTGATGGCTAAATCGGATCCATGGCCACCTTGTCAATCAGTTAAAATGGCATCCAGTTAGAGGTTAATGTTTTTTCTTTCAATCTTGTGCAGGTATGGGAAGAGGTACGATTCAGTCCGCAAGCTTGTGCACAGATTCAATGCTTTCGTGAATAACATGGAGTTGATCGAGTCAAGAAAAAGCATGAAGCTTCCTTATACTTTGGCAATAAATGGTAAATCAAATCATCTTCTCAACTAATTTCAGAAACTTTTGTTCTGTATTCAACATCTGGATCATAGTCTAAAATGGTGGCAATTAATCACATAGTGGTGCTTATCCGCTAGGGAGTAGGATATTTTTCCTACAAAGAAGGAAAAGCTTATTTTTTCAAAAACCCAGTGGATAGGAAAGAAGGGTCTTTACGTGGCGTCTAATTAACTGAATCGTCAGGAGTATAATTTTTTTGCAATTAAATGGGCAATTTGAAGCAAGTGTCTGTAGAGCTCCAGAGGGGAAGAGAAGAAGGGGCTGTGATCATTATCCATGCTTAAGACCTTATTAGGAGGCGACATCTTGATCATGGCCTCCTGTTTATCCAACAGTAAGACTCTGTCCTGCAAGGTCTTTATATATACTCTTGGAACCTTGATAAATTCTTCTGAGGTTCCAATAAAAGTTGCTGTCTGGAATGCCAGCAATGGTGCTGGCCTTATCAGCAGTGAGGCCAGAGCAGCATCCTGTATATTGAATATACCCACATCAATATTAATGCAAAAAATAGTTATTGAGTTTTGAGTGGCAGATATAAATGTATAGTTCAGTTAAGTTCTGGTAAAAATCAATGGGTAGTAATTGAAAAGTGCATAAATTAGATGGGCTATCCTTTTCAAAAAAACCAAGGCCTTAATTACCACTGAAATTTAGGGAGCTATTTTGTTGTGTTATTCTGATAGATTTTATACCTCAGGTGGGCTGAGTTGATATAGAATTTCTTGTTGCAATTCTCTGCGTATCATTGAGCTTGTTGGAGGGTGTCCTGATTTGAGGCCATGGTAGAATTCAGATTCGTTTGACAGGTCTGGAACTCCCTCCACAGATTGAATTGGAATTTTTTTCATTTCCCATATCTCAAAAACAGAAATACACATATATACAAGACTGGGTGTAAGCATATGGAACATGTTAGTAGATTCTTACTTATTCACTTCAGTTTCTACAAAATACAGAACAAAAACTGCATATAGAATATTATTAAAAATCTGCATAAATATTAAGAACAAGCCTGGGCTTTAAAATCATCTCTGAAGCTCAGATTATAACATTAAATAGAAGTAATTCCTTTGGATTCATAAGGTCAACCTGCTGGACATCTTGGTCAGTACAAAACCCATTAGACAGCATGGTGGCAGCAACATAAACTGCAACAGCAATCTTATGGCCAAGCACATGGATTGCATGGCTCAAGCTCAGTCCTCCAGCACTGTGGCCAACCAGCACAACCTACATCAACACAAACAACAGATAAAAATTCAAAGAACATCACAACTTACATGGAAATTGAACTAGCTTCACTGTCACAGGCACTTGAATCCATGGTGTTTGCAGACCTTTTGAGAGTGAGGTATTTCTGAGAGTATGTTCATCAGAGGCCTGTCATAATCCTCAAAGGAAGTGATTGAATCCGGATCCACAGTGTTCAGGCCTGATCCTGTGAGATCCATGGCGGTGACCTTATGCCCAGAGTTTTGCAGAAGATGGATGAGCTTGTACCAGCTCCAAGCTCCATGGCCTGCACCATGTATCAGCACAAAATGAAACTTGCCATATTGATGGTTATGGCAACCATTTTCCACTACAGCCATGAAGTTCTTCCTCTCCTTCCTTGGTTTTGGTGATAATGATGAAGTAGAATGTGGCTTTTTGGCTCTTTATAGCCATGGAAGCAAAAAAAGAATGTATGATGGGTCCTGATTGTAATCACAGTTTCTAGATTGCTTGGTCATATATGGTGTGCTATTAAGGAGTCAACAGATGGGACTCTGGGACTCTGGCCTGGGTCAGGTATAGGGGCAAGTTAGATTATTTGTTGATTGTAAGAGGTTTGGGTTGTGTTAAAACATTGCGTATTTGAGAATAAGAAAGTGTAATTTAAACAGTTGTGTAAATGTTTCTTAATAAAAAATAATTTGAAGTTGATGTAAATATTTAACATGGATGGTAGACTGTAAATAATTGTATATGATCATTTGTGATTTTTGAATTTCACTGAATAACAGGAGTTTAACATTAATTTTATAATTTCTCTGAATAACAAGAGTTTAACATTAATATGGTTAATGTAATTTTTGAATTTAATTGTATATTAAAAGTTTGATTGATTAGTTGACAATTATGAATCAAACCTTAGCAATAACATATATCAATATCTATATATATGAGCAATTTAAGAAATATCACAACATTCGGCTCCTAGTTGTAAAGAGTTTTGTACCAGATTTGTAACTTAAACAAGACTTAATAATAAAAAATATAAAAATAGATAAACATAAAAGATACTAGACTTTGGTTATGTTTTGGATTTAAACGAGGAGTCTTTGTTCTATTTCAAAGGTTTTACTTTATTAATTAGTTTAAATTTTATTTAATTTATTCGTGAAAGATTGGTTGAATGTCATGGCTGGAATGGTTGTTATGATGATTTTTCCATGTATTCTGCGTTCTGTTTTTTTTTCCTTATATGGATAGTGATGAATAGCTGTGAGGCTTTAACGCGTCCATATTTTGCTTCAAATTCTTCCAATAAAATTTTATCATTAATTAAAATTTCCAATCTGATAAGACCTGCACAGGATTTTGCCGGGAAGATTCACCAGTCCAACAAGGTTCGTATTTCACATCCAACTCACCTTCAAATTTGACAAAATTTGACAATGAGATTCTGAGAATGATTTTACCAACAAATAAAGTTTTTTTATTTTTACGGATAGACTTGATTTGTCACAGCCAAATTTTGATTCACCTGTTCAACAGGGTTGGTATATCACATCCAACTCCCCTTCAAATTTGACAATGAGATTCTGAAAATGATTTTACCAACAGAGAGTTTTTATTTTACGGACAGACTTGATTTGTCACAGCCAAATTTGACAAATTTGACAATGAGATTCTAAAAATGATTTTACCAAAAAAAAAGTAGTGTTTTTTGTGACTCATAGATTCTTCAAAATATAAATTATGTTTAAACACATTAAGATTTAATATCCCTCCACTTCACTCCATTATATATTAAACATAATAATCTATATTTTTGAAATTTGGTGATTTCTATTTTTGAGTAGTGACTTGTGGGGGCAAATATTAGCATGGGCGTTGGTATGGGCATTCTGGATGTACTGACAGGAGCTGCTGAGCTATATCATGAGCATTTCTTTATCCCCGGTGGCTAGGGAAGAATGGTCTATGAATTCTCACAGCTGCCTAGATGTACCAGCTGACACTTGGATAACTAATTTTGGTTGTATCTGAACGAATGGTTTCTTTTTTGCTTTCTTACAACCCAGCTAAGCCCTTCCTTTTTCAGGCAAGCGACAACCTTTGCCTACCAGAAAACAAAGGGCATAAAAGGGGAGAATTTATTTTGAACAGCGTGGCTTTGGCTTCAGATCGAACCAGGCTTGCTAGCACTCGCAAGATCCAGTAGTAGAAACTCTGCCTCCACGTAAATCCACGCTGAAAGACAAACCGGGGTTTTGGGCGAGGCGGTTAATAAGCACGCATCCCCATGTAGAATTGAGCTTGCAAGGAGTATCTGACCGAATATTGTTTCTATTTATGCTTGCACGGTATTTTTTATGCCGTAAGGCATTCTCCCCTAGAGTCCTTTGATAAACCATTGCTCATTCCGTTGTCTATTCAGCCCACCGCGCTTCTTTGAGGTTATCTTTAGATAGAACAAGTTCACTCCAAATTCAAAGTAACGCTGGGTTGAACTACAAACTGCAAAAGAGACTGATTGTAGAAAGAAGGTAGTTATAATGCTTTCTACCACTTTATGTCAGGAAAATTAGCCCAAATACTGGTGCATAGGTCTCCCTCGTGAGAAAATGCAATTTGAGGTTATCTTTAGACAGAACAAGTTCACTCCAAATTCAGAGTAAAGCTGGGTTGACCTACAAACTGCAAAAGAGACTGATTGCAGAAAGAAGGTAGTTATAATGCTTTGTACCACTTTATGTTAGCCCATGGAAGTTATTGAGATGCATGCTGAGTGTCTCAATGAATCCCTCACAAACATCTCACTTGCCACCGCTTGAAGAGTATGGTAAAATATTAAACTTTAGCTATAGACTTTAGACGTGTCACACTGAACTCTTACCATTTGAATCCAGCGAATCACTAAAGGTTATCCTTTACAGAAAATTGTATTGCTAAAAACAATTATCAATCTCTCCCATGGGACTTGCAAGCTTGTAATGAATCCAAACCCTACAATAGATATGGATAGTTTAATAACATTGTCTATGCCAGCAGCTAGATCACTTTCCATGAAGTGAAAATGAAAGACTTCCATGACAAATGCACTCTCTTAGAGAAGATCCTTCGTTTTCAAGGGTTAGATTCAGCCTTCATGATAAAACAAACCTCAAAAGATAAACCATATGCATTAGCTCACACTTGCTTTAACCTGCTTCTTTGAAGCCCATCCATAACAGATAAATAACCTTAACACTAATCAATCCGCCTCGTTCAATATTACTTTCTCAATGTACTTGCAGGTATAATAACTGAACTTCACAAAAATCAAAATTTGTAATTAGCGTAATGACAACTGACGAGATATTGCAATTTATAACATGAAATATACATCTGGCTTCCCAAAGAAGTTGAATGTAGAACATTAAAAATTTGAAACATTAATATTTTCAATACCTGCTATCGGAGTAATTCCCTAGCGTGGGCCACCAATTGAACGTACAGGTTTTGTATGCTATCCTTGGTCCAAACAGGGTGAACATTTTCTCCAAAATGGTTTTCCTTCAAAAGGCTCCCACTGATCAGAAACACCAAATCAACAGGCCTAATTAATTCAACATAATTGTTCTACATAAGTAACATAAAGCTTTTAGTTGAAACCTCAACTCTCCAAGCTACCTACCATCCTTAGTAGAAACAGCACGAAGACATCCTCCATCTCTATGTAGTAGATAACTTTCAACACAAATAAAAGCAAGCAGACAACAAGGTATAACATGAAATATACATCTGGGTTACCAAAGAAGCTGAATGTAGAACATTAAAAATTTGAAACAATAATATCTTCAATACCTACTATTGGAGCAATTCCCTAGCATGAGCCACCAAATTGAACATACAGGTTCTATATGCTATCCTTCGTCCAAACAGGGTGAAAATTTTCTCCAAAATGGTTCTCCGTCGAGAATCAAAAGGTTCCCACTGATCAGAAACACCAAATCAACAGGGCTAATAAATTCAACATAATTGTTCTACTTAAGTAACATAAAGCTTTTAGTTGAAACTTGAAACTTCAACTCTCCAAGCTACGTACCATCCTTCGTAGAAAAAGCGCGAAGACATTCTCCATATCTATGTAGTAGATAACTTTCAGCACAAATAAAAGCAAGCAAACAACAAGGTATCAGTTGCTGCCCACTGTAGCAACCAAAACAGGAAGCAAAGGAGTAGTTTCAAACACCACTATGCACCCTAAACTAAATAGCATGCAATTCTTGTGTATCTCAACACAGGGAAAAAGAATGAAGATTGTGGATTGCACTTACTCTATAAACATTACCAATATCCCCCATAGGAACACAAGCCATCCTTGAAATGATGGAAGCGGTGGGCATTTCGCACAACAAATTCCCGACTAACAATATTGGAGATGAACTTGATGGCAGTGTGGCAGCCACTGCACACACGAAGGTTTTTTATTATCCGGATAGTTGTCCCAGAGATTGTGCTGATGAGACCAAAAGCAATTGCAAGTTTCTCACTATCGTAATGGAAGGATGGATCTTCTGTGATATCATGTAGAACTTGGTTACTGTCAGTCCCATAACCTTCTTCCTCTATCTGTTTGTTTGATCTCTCCAATTCTACATATATCTCCTTTGCTTGGGGGTGAGATCTGTCTCCTGCTAGAAATGTATGCATCATGTTCTTCACCTGAATCCAGCGGCATCCTGGCTCCTTATTCACCCTCTTGTCTTTCATCATTTTCTTTACATGTGCTCTGTCAGCCCATCTGCTTGTGGAGATATAGATATTTGATAGTAACACATATGTTGCTGTGTCTTGTGGTTCCAACTTAAGGATATATTCTGCAGAACGTTTTCCCAGCTCTACATTGCCATGGACTCTGCAACCACTTAGCAAGGTTCGCCACACCAAAGGACCAAGCTTAAATGGCATTTTGTTAATCAAAGGCTCTGCATCAGCTAACTGGCCATTACGAGCAAGAAGGTCAACCATGCAAGAGTAATGTTCCTCTCTTGGTGTGGTGCCATGATCTCTAGCCATGGAATCAAAGTAGTAATGCCCTTTTTCTACCATACCCCCATGACTACCTGCAGAAAGAATTCCAACGTAGGTGAGATGATTTGGCTTTATTCCTGCCAACTGCATTTGTTCAAACATTTCAACAACTTGTTTTCCCTGCCCGTGCTGGGCTAAACCTGCAATCATTGCATTCCATGTAATCACATCATGTTTATCGATTTTGTCAAACACTCTCCATGCATCCTCTATACTTGCACATTTCGCATACATGGTAACAAAAGTATTACATACAGACATATCTGAATCTGATCCATTCTTAAGTATTAGAGCATGAAACTACTTTCCCTGTTCAAGACCTGCTAGGGTGGCACATGCCCTAAGAACACTGGCAAAGGTCATCTGATTCATCTTCATATCTGCAAGATGCATTTGACAAGAGAGCTTCAAGGCCACTTCACTGTATCCATATTGAGCACATCCTGCAATCATTGTACTCCATGAAATTGCATCTCGGTTAGGCATTTCTCTAAAAAGTCCATATGCCTCCCCTAGGCTTCCACACTTGATATACATGGTAACTAGGGCATTCATCAAAGCAACATCTCGTTCAGTCATTCCAATGAACAGTCTACATGCATCCTTTATATCCTTGCATTTTGCATCAGTGGTAACGAGGGTGTTGCCTACCAAAATATTTGTGTCTAGTCCAGCTTTTACGACAACAGAATGCAACTGTTTTCCTTTCTCGAGATATTCTGGGCTAGAGCATGCGTTAAGCAAACTAGTTAGAGTGACATGATTTGTCTGTATGCCTTCCATTTGCATTTCGTTGAAATGATAAAGAGCTTCCTTTGCATACCCATATTGGGCAAATCCTGCAATCATGGCATTCCATGAGATTAAGTTTTGTTTTGGAATTTTCTCAAAGACATTATAGGCATAGTCTATGCTTCCACACTTAACATACATGCTCAATATGGTGGTCTCTGCAGAAATACCCATGTCATATACAATTTTTATTATTTGTGCATGGACTTGCTTTGCCTTTTCCAATGAACTTATGCTTGCACATTCTATTCCTATTTAGTCCTTTGGCTAAAACCACGTTCTTGTAGGTTGATCACATACTCGGTGACAATCCAAGAGCTACAAGCTACATGGTGGGATATAGTCCAAACTATCCTCGCCAGGTGCATCATAGAGCTTCCTCCATTGTATCATACAAAGAGTACCCGATCACAATGATAACTTTGCATATCCAAGAGACAACTATGAGCAAACAGAACCTGCAACCTACAACAATGGCTCAATGGTGGGAAGTTTAGCTAGACTTCAAGGTGGAAATGCTGGAGACAACCAGCTTCTCCCAGGTATTATTGTTTTATAGGATGAAATTAATTTGGTTTCAGTTTGTTTCAATGATATTGATGGTGATGCTTTTAATGGTTGTTCTTCTGGCAATGACTGTGCCAAAGCCTGGATTAGATTCAGCATCTTCTGCTCCAACTACAGTTCCAAAGCCAAAGCCAAAGCCCTCTCCTGCACCTAAACAGAGTTCTCTTCCTACTTCCCCACAGAGTAAGTCCTCTGAATCTTAAATTTTGGCCACCACAATTCAACTTCAACAGGAATGAGCCAGGGGTAGAAATAATGTAGTATCCTGGACAAACATGGGAAAATCAATGATAGTTTTCGATTTTGCAATTAAATCTATATTAAAAATAACATATTAGCTCGTCTAGTTCTCATGTTTTATTGTTTTACCTTAATTTTTTTGCCCTTAGTGGCATTTTACAGAAATAAAATGTTTGTTTGTAAATATTTGAGAAAAGAACTAATTTTTTTGATTGTGCTATGAAAATACTGATTTTCATCCAATAATGTGGGATAAATCTATGCAACTCCTGCTATAATAATGACTTGGTGATTATTCAATACAAAAATAGTACTGATGCTGCTTTATTGTTAAAAATCTGCAGAAAATGTTAGCCTGGCTATCTCGTAGAAGCTCACGACTTCTTGGGGTCAGTCAGGAACTACTTATTACAGATATGTTGCATCTATCACAAGCAGATCTCCACACTAGACACTGACAGCTATTGGCTTCTCTATCCAAAGATTGTATGGTCCTTTATGGGGTCTCTCCAAACCAGATGCCAACAATACGTATTCATTTCCTAAGTGGTTAACAACGAGAGCCTAAGAATAATTTGTGATGAGACTGTTTGTCATGCACCTCCTCCATTATACTATCGCGTCTCCAGGAACCTTAGATTTTTGGAATTCTAGATCTCCAACAACTACGGAACCCTATATCCTTGAATTCTCTAGTCTTCTTGTAACATTTAAATTCTAAGCTTATTCATGTAACTTGTAATTTTTTATCCTTGGATTCCACAACCCTAAATCTTTAGAGGTTTGGATTGTAGATCTTGTATATCTGCCAATTTCCTAGGTTTGAAGATGTAAACTCCACTAAAACTTAAGTGCAGTAAATATATTTTCTTCGTAAGGACCATATGATCATGTAGTGCTTATTGCACAGTTTTTCTCTCCCTTGATATATGTTGAAGACTTTTTGACATGAAGAAAAGTTTTTGGCACCAAGATGTTTGAGACAAATGTGAACAAAGTTGTCACTTCAGCTTCATACAGTGAAAGGGGAAGCTTGTCTTCACCTCCACCAAATCATGTCTCAAGGTGAACTAAACTGATGATAGCATGATTCCATTATTGGTCACATAGAATATATGGTAGATTACGATTAGTCTCTAATGTAAATAAGAAAGGGCATTAGCCCGAGGGAGCATGAACCCTTGTAAGTTTTATATATAATAACATTTTCCTTTCATTTTGAAAGACACAATGAAAGGTATAAGTTTTGTTTAGATTTCAAATGTTTGATATGATGGTTTACCTTATGATTGCCCTGAAAGTGACATGGCACCAGTTGTCTCTTCCTCTCGCCAATTTTCAATAAGTAAATGTGAAAACATAGATCTGATTTTGCACTGTAGTAATAGATATAATAATTGCAGATTTGATTTCTCAGGTACCGTAGTCGCTTCTTGTTGAATATATGTGTAAAGTGATAGGACTACAATAGAAAAGATTTCCTTTTGAAGTAGCATAGGTATTCCCATTGGAAGGAAAAAGATATAGACCGGGAAGAAAGACGTAGGCAGGGAGGTTGTCCACTGACTCCTCATGAGACGCGCCTTTTTCTAAAGGTGTTGGGCTATCCAGCTTCAACTAAACTTTATATAGTAGCAGGGGAACTTTTCGGCAATGGCAGTTTAGAATCCCTCAATAAACATTTTCCCAATGTGTACTCACATGGAACTCTTGCAACAGAGGAGGGACTTGCCTCAATCAAACAGTTTCAAAATAGATTGGCAGGATTGGATTACATAATGGCTTTGGAAAGTGATGTATTCATATACACCTATGATGGAAACATGCCCAAAGCTATCCATGGTGTTCTGCTTGAGCCCTAAGCTTTGCACCTCAAAATTAGAATCAATTTGCTAGACTCTTTGAAAAGTCAATATCTAAATGTGCAAAAATAGAACTTGGATTGCTTCCCATTTGAAATTGCTGCAACTTGCTCAATTTAATCTTGTAACTTGGTCAATGGGTGAAATTCTTACGTGTTTGCCAATGATGTTGTTTTTCTTATTAATAGGCTATGCTGGTTAGGCAATGATAGATACTAAACTACCTGTTTCTCTCTTTTTCAGATTAGTACGTGGGGTTTGTATTTTGCTCTCTTTATCTTTGCTTCATGTTAATATTGGGGATTTGTATTTTGCTTTATTATTTTCATGATAAAACACAATTTTATATCAGGTTTCATTTGTTCTATTTCATCAATGGTTTGCAGTTTCATATCAATCCGATCTTGCTTTCCTCTATCACATTGAAGCGTGTACCTCAGTTGGGGATCTTAGCTTGCCTCTGGTTCAGGAATTCCACAAGCATCTGCTCAAAACCTTCTTCAATGGACATTAGGTTCACAATGAAAGTGCCAACCATCAACAAAGTAGGAATAGAAAAATAAACTACATTACTGTAACAACCATTATGGGTCCATTACTGGTTCTTGGAACCTTCTTCATTTAAAATGATGGGTTGTACTGGTTTATGCTTTCATTTATATGTAACATATATTTGCAAGAGTGCTCCTGATTTTTATTGTAGGAGTGCTCCTGAATAGGGTTGGGATCTCCATAAATTCTCCTTTGGCACACAGTATATATATTTATTTCCCATTCACCTCTCTCAACATTAGCATAGAATATATATTTATTCTCCATTTTTTTGGCTCACTTCAATGTTGCATTTTTTTTCTGGCTTACCCGCTAACAATTACCTTAAAGGCGTATTATTGCACCTTCCTTGGGGCAATTGCTAGTTTATGGTTTATATTAAGTTTACTAATGGCTCACAAACTTACGTGCATCTTACAATCTCAGCATCAATGGATTACTGGGATCCACTATACTCCTCGAGTCCTCCGGTTCAATTTCTTCGTTCCATGGTTTCATTTAACATCTGAGCTGAGCTCAGGAACAAGTCATGTTTTCGTCACTATTTCTGAATTGATTTTTAGAATCGTGGAGGTAAATAACACGTAATTAATCAACATTTTCCTGCAATCAGTGATCTAGTCCGATAGCAACGTATAGAATGAGTGGCGTTCGAGGTCAGTGCTTTAACTACGTTGGAGCCCACGAGAAGACTTAAGCGTCTATTCTGCTACTGTAATTGCCAACTGGCATATATCTCTCCTATAAAAAGAACTACTGATAGCATATTGCAATTCGTGTATTGATATTCAGTTATATTGTTAATTTTGTGTCATGGAATGGAGCACTAAGATGCTTAGCTTCAACTTACCTGCCATCAAACGTTGGGCTTGTTTTATAGCAGCGATATGGCTGCAATCTATCAATGGCACCAACTTTGTTTTTTCTGATTACTCATCTGCCTTGAAGAATATTATGGGGATCAATCAACTCTAGCTGAATAGTTTGGTGGTGGCCTCGGACCTCGGAAAAATTATGGGATGGACTTCAGGCCTGGCGTGCAGGTTTCTGCCAACATGGGTTGTTCTTGCCATTGGAATGAGCTTGGGAATGGTGGGTTATGGTGTCCAGTGGCTAATTCTGAGTGAAATCATTCACCCATTGGCTTTTTGGCAGGTACAGTTTTTCCAAATTTTACTTCATTTTGTTGTGCTTTATACAGATTGAGGGATGGATTTCTCATCTCTAATAGAGTTTAACGAATTGAAATAGAATTATAGGCTAATTACATGTTCCAAAAAATTCTTATCATTTACTTTTACGAGCAGCGTTAACCGTGTTGACGATATATAATTTGTTATTTTGGAGTAACGCAGGTGTATATATTGTGTTTTTTGGCTGGAAATAGCATCTGCTGGTTCAACACAGTGAGCTTCAAGGCTGCCATTGAAAATTTCCCAAATGAGAGAGGAATGGCTTCTGGTTTAAGTACAAGCTACGTAGGTGTCAGTCCCGTAATTTATACCTGTCTCTCTTCCATTCTGGACCCGGGAATTCCTTCCCTGTACTTACTTTTAAACTGCATAGTCCCTGTTGTAGGGGGTGTGAGGAATGGCTTCTGGTTTAAGTACAAGCTACGTAGGTGTCAGTCCCGTAATTTATACCTGTCTCTCTTCCATTCTGGACCCGGGAATTCCTTCCCTGT
>LPNX011015005.1:13358-47683 GCA_001517045.1 Pseudotsuga menziesii
ATTTCAGGAGTAATACTCCATGTCTCATAATTAAAAACGGCGGCCATGCAAGAAAATGCAGATAAGAAATACATGGCTGTATGCACGCTGATTGCCCTTGCCACGGCTGTATATTCCATAGTTTTCGCGTTCTTGCCCCATGGGAAGCGCCAGATGGAAGGAGTCTACCTTGGCGTGATTATTATTCTGTTGATGGCCCCTATATATATACCCTTCAAGATTTCCTTAAACAATATAAGGAATGAAATGAAGGTAAACTCGTACGCTACAAGTTCAAAGCAGCAAAATCCTACGGTGAAGAATCCAGCCAAGAACGAAAGCTGCGAGGTGGGTTTCATTCAAGTTGAAGAGAACAAAATCAATATTCAAAGCCCGGACAATATAGAAAACCCACTTCAAACTGTACGTAATTTCAATCATATAAAAAGCAGAAGATTCCAGTTGTTATCAGTTCCACCACTGGGAGAGGAGCACGACATCCTACAGCTCTTGCGAAGTATTGATTTCTGGTTATATTACTTCGTATATTTTTGTGGAGCAACTGTAGGACTAGTATATATGAATAACCTAGGGCAAATTGTGCAGTCCCTTGGATACTCCACGACTCCAATCTTAGTATCTCTTCTTTCGTCCTTTGGATTTTTTGGGCGTATTGTATCAGGAATTCCCGATTATTTTAAGGTACACTGATCCATACATGCTCCTTACTGGCATATCTTATACTGTCATTTATTTCTTGAGTTTTTTTTCTCATTTCATTTAGTTACAAGAACGGTACTGTTTGATGTGAATTAGGAATGCCGGATGTTGCGAAAGAACCAGACCCTGCCAAGGCCAGGATGGATAGGCATATGGATGGTTCCCATGGTTGCGGCCTTCTTTATGCTGCGGTTTATGAACCCAACGCACTCTGGTGTTCTTTATGTGAGCACCGCCATTGTTGGAACTTCGGTAGGAGTGATCAGCGCCATAGCCATTCCGATTTCATCAGAGATGTTCGGAATGAAAAGTTTTGGTGAATCATTGCCATTGCCGCCGCGTCGCACCCTCTGCGCAAGAAAAGCACCGCCACCGTAACGGCAGCGCCAACGGGTGGTTGTCACAGGGATCGTCGGCGGTACTCGGAAGAATCCAGTTTAAACGAGCGTCGGTTGTTGAATAATGTAATTTTTATTTTATTTTATTTTATTATTATGACGTTATGTTGCCACATGTCAACTCAAATCCAGATACAAAATTCCAAAGCTTACATCATCTTCTATCCACCAATCAACTGTTTACAAAAATAGTTTTTTAACAAAATTAAAAAAAATATTTTACAAATCACTAAGTCATACTTTGCCAAACAGGTTTTAATTCTTTATAGCTGCATCGAAAAACACCAACTAATACCAAAGTCAAAAGGGTTTGACTTGCACCTAATTACAATATCCCTGCTGAGGCAGGTATAAAAATACTTTAAAACGTTAGTAAATTATGGTTAATGAAGGTTTACACGTCCATTTTCATTGAAACCTTTTACTTTGGTGATCCATTGCCTTATATCACATCGATGCACTTAACATTGAAAGAAGCATCATGCGTTGAATTTTTTAATAAGAATGGATAGTACATTTTTCATCAATGCACCAAAAAAAAAAAAATAGTGAAATTTTTATTTTGTAAATTTAGTTAAACAAAACCCTACTCCATTGTTGTGTCAAAAGTTAGAAGAGACCTTATGAAATAGACATTTACGAAGTAAGAGATTCACATGTGTAACTTCATTTTTTTTCATCTCAATAAATCTTCTGTTAAATTATTCACAAATTTTCTAAAATTTCGATTTATCCTTATTCATATTTAAAGCTCATTTCAGCGACATAAAAAGATTTAAGACTCACCTTTAATGATGCAAACTCTAGCTTTGCTATTGTTTTCTCCAATTTTTTTGTTTTTTTTCAGAGGAAAAAATACCATCTTTTGATATTCTATTGAATAAAAAAGATAAAATATACATAGATCATGAACATGCCAGATTGGAAGTCCTCAGTCATAGAACCCATACAAGATACATCATCAAAGATAGAGAGAAATATAGAAAGTCTGCCAACACATATGATAGATAGACCAAGTCTGATCTATGCAGACTTTTATCATCATCCCTGAGAGTTCAGGTCAGCAAATTTTTCGGAACAATATGACCATTAAACATACAATCTCCAAGCTGATAAAAACAGTCAGGGCACACCAGCAAGCTGATAATCTCCCAAAACAGTCAATGAAAAAGTGAAATAGACATGATACACCAGCTGCTGTAATAAAAGTATACAGCCATCAAAAAAGTAGAAAATGGCCATCTTTAATGACCTTACCATCCATAATTTCCGAGAAATGCGCAGTACCAATCTCCAATTTCAGAGCGCTTTTTGATAGACCATCAGCTAGTGAATTATGCTCTCGATAAGTATGATTAATGGTCATGTGTGGGGAAATATGCAGCATGTGGATAATATCATCACACCAGTGTTTCAGTGCGGGTATATCAAGGGCAGAAAGTTTATTTGCCGATGATATAATCACCATTGAATCACCAATAATCTCTTGTAAAGGCACACCCATCATATTGCACACTTTTAAAACAGGCCAAAGAGCTAATAGTTCAGCTCTAGTATTAGTCCCCAGACCACAGCCCACCGAAAAAGAGAGAAAATGGGTTTCAATGATGTAGATCACAAACCCAGCTCCCCCCAACCCCAATTGAGCAGCCCCATCAAAATATCCAACCGGGTAGTGATTTCCAGGAGCAGATCCAATCATCCTAGTTTTTTTAGCATGAACAGGCACAGGGTGAAGAGTGAGAAGAAGCTCAATATGGGTGATGAGTTGAGGAACAGATGGTGTACCAGAATAAAAAAAGACAATTGTTTCGTGACAGCCACACAAGCCAAAAGATGAAGAAGGGGATGAATTTGTGAGGTGCAGAAAGAGAAGTGTATTCAAACCAGTGGGCAAGGAAGGAGAGTATAGAACAGTGTATGGTCAATGGGAAACCCAATCGGTTCGAAAAATGAGTGAAGATGGAGGAGGTAAAGGGACAAGAAAGGAACAGATGATGATAGTTCTTAGAGGCAATATTACACAATACACATCTGCTAGGACCAAGATGACCACGGGATTGAAGATTATCCCATGTAAGGATCTTACCCACCGCCACCAACCAACTAAAACAAATCATCTTCAACGGGATCTTTAAAGTCCACAGGAAGGATAAAACCCGACAATTCTCCAAAATAGAAGTGCTGAGAGAGAGACAGTCATATCCTATGGTCGCGGTAATGGATCCCACATGTTTGCAATGGGACCATAGAAGCGAGTCTCTAGCATCAGTGAAACGGATTCTATTATAAGACAATCCTTTGATATATGATGTCCATTGTTGACTCCACTCATCGCAGAGATCAAGTTCATCCGTGGTGAACCATGATTTAGATTGACAATCCCATAGTCTTCCAGGTACAGGCGTAGTTCATCAGATAATATATAAGAGCCACCCATACCAATGATGGGATCCACACCAACCCGAATATCAACACCATTCCCAACATGCCAGAGGAGACCTCTCCCAATCCATGGCAATGTTTCCAGAAATCCCTTCCAAATAAAAGATGCATTCCAAAAATTGAAATTTTTATTTCTAAGCCAAGAATGAACCGATGAATTTTTCATGTATTTGACTTTTAGTAGGTGATGCCAGATACCAGTATGATTCAGTGCAAACCAAAAAGTCTTCATTCTCAACGAAAGGCTGAAATGCGGAAGATGTTTTATCCCCCACCCCCCCTGCGATATGGGCCTAGCCAGTATGTGCCAATCAACCAAATGGTATCTCTTATGAGTGGCTGAAGACCCCCATAGGAAAGAGAAGATGAGTGAACGCAGCTTGTCAAGAATGGAGGCAGGAATCGGGAAAAGAGACAACCAAAAGACAGGCAGGCTAGTGAGAACCTAACGGACAAGGACCAGGCATCCCCCCAAAGATAAAAAGCGATGAGTCCAGTGGTTTATATGTTTCTCAAAATGACTCAAGAGCCAGAACCAGTCTTTTACATAATAGCCCGAGGGCTTTAGCTGGAATCCAAGATAGGAGAAACCCTGCTCAAGGTGGGCATATCTGTAAGGTAGGATATCCTTGATCAATACAAGAATAGCAGGGTCAATATCAGAATGGAGGAAGCTGGATTTATCCATATTGATCTGCATACCCGAGGCCTCGCAGAAAGTGTCCAAAATAACTTTAAAAGCTATCCAATCTTCAAAGGTGCCCATCCCAAATAATATGACATCATCCACAAATAGTAAGTGAGTGATGGAAAGCTCAGCAGAGATCTTAATGCCCTTGATAACCCCATTCCTTCTGGCATCCTGAATAAGTAGGCTAAGACCTTCAATTACCAAAATAAAGAGCAGCGGGGAAAGTGGGCACCCTTGACGAATGCCCCGGGAAGCAGGGAAGAAAGTGGAGGGAGAACCATTGACAAGGACAGCGAAATTTGCTGATGTGATGCACCCCATAATCCAGTTCACCCCAATGAGTGGTACCCCAATCTGAATGAGAATCAATCTGATGTATGTCCAATTAACCCGATCAAAAGCTTTAGTCAAGTCCAGCTTGAGAATGAGAGCTGATCTCTTTTTTAGTTTGACAGAATGGAGTACTTCCTGAGTGATGGCAACCGGTTCATGTATCAGGCGATCCTTAAGGAAACCAAACTGCTGGGGTGAGATGGAGGAATCAAGTAAAGGCTTGAGTCTCAAGGCAGCCACTTTGGCAATCAATTTATAGCATAGATTACATAAAGAAATGGGCCGAAAATCACCAAAACTGACAGGATGTTCAACTTTTGGGATGAAAGCGATAAAAGTAGAGTTTATGTCTAAGTCCACCCTGCCCCGAAGTCGGGAGGATTCAACCAGATGCAGAAGTGAAGGGCCCATAAGATCAAAAAAGAATAAGTAGGCATAATAGTAGGCGTTTAGTTTGTTTATCCTTTCACAATGATATTTATGTTTGGGGGTTAGGGTATTTGTCGATCATAGTAGTTGCCGCCCTCAAAAATATTTTTGAGGTAAATAAAATCTTAATAGATTAATCACCCTCATTGCCTTGGATTCCAAAACATGTCTTTTTCAATGCTTTTTAATGTTTGCAAGTTGTGCAATGTGTAGTATACTATATAGACACATTGATGCATTTAGTATTTTATAGCACATTGCTTCACACAAAACTTTGCAAGAATGCCAATGTGAGAATTTTATAATGTTGTGCATCCAAGTATGCCATGCTCCCTACAAATGTAAACACATCGATGTGTTTTATGTAGCATGTGCACTAGTGCACATTACTATAACCTAAAAAGGTTTTTTTATGCTTGTTGCAATTTTAGGCTAAAATTTATTTATTTTGTAAAACATATTTCATAATTTGTAATTTCATTATATAGGATTTTTGTTTCTAGAATAATATGGGTTTTAAACATACTATAACAAGCATGAGGGAAGCAATTTCCAAGGAAAAAATAAGGTAAATTACTTGAATTTTTTTTGTTCGAATTTTCGTCACTCGAGGCCGGTAGCATTGAACCATAGGTTAAGAACCGCAACCCAGGGGGATCTAAGCCATCAAAGTCACCTGGGGATCGCACCCAACCTAGGACACATTGACCCTTAACATGGCTGGATTTTTTAGTGTCTCCTCCCAACTAGCTCACCCCTAAGGAAAATTGAACCCCGGTCACCCTATTGACTAAACCCACACCTTAACCGAATGAGCTAACGAGAATTGACAGATTACTTGAATTTTTAATATCTATATATATATANAAATTAAAAAATCAAGAATATTGATCACAATCTAAGTGGAAAAAGTTTAAAAGTATTACAAAAATGTTCCAAACAAAGGAAGGTGGATCAAAAGGTGATTATCATGCAGTTTTTATGTGAATTTTTACTAATAATGTATTTATTAACAATAATAACTTATCAGGTTTTTCTGAAAGGAATCCCAACACGCGAACATAACACCCTCAAAAGAAGAATAAATACAAAGATGTAAATGATGATGAATAACCCTCAATTCTTTGGAGTGGTGTTGAAAGTTAATGACGGGGGGATTTTACAATAATATGAAGGATATAGTGAAAATAATGTATAGATGTCCTTTTTACTTATACTACAATATCAATTCAATGAATCCAAAAACCATGTAAGTTTAAACTACAACAAGTGTTTCTCAAACAATGGGTAATGATACCTATGATACTTACGATAACAAAATCGTACAATAACAAAAAATAGTTATTTAGAATGCATTCTTTCTATCTTTTTTTAATAATATGTATACATTAGTAAAATAAATTACAAAATTAATATTTTTGTTATTTTTAACTCTAGAAATATTGATCATTTTTATGGTTCCTATTTTTAAGAAAGATTAAGAAAATTAAAGATGTTGAATGAGTTGATATCCGTAAAATGTTGGTATGGATGCCCACAAAAATGTACAAGGATATGGTCAAATGGTTAAGAATACATTTCTATATTTGGGGTCAAAATTCAATGTTAGTTTGTTGTTGTTATTTTTTTTATGAAAAGTAAATGTCAAATGGTAAATTGACCAACGTCAATTGAGTGTCTATAAAGATGCGTTGAATATTTGATGTTTTTTAACATATAATTTATTTTTTTATGTTCCATAGAATTTATATCCTCCAATGAAAAATGCACAACATCCCTTAAAGGACGTTACGTTGATGCAACAAATGTTGGAGTGGCGTTAGTTGGACATTAAGAACATCATTGACATATAATTGACGCTTCTCTTATACATGAAACACTTTACAATTTCGTTATAAAGAAATGTATATTTAATTATTTAAAAAAAAAGCCAAAAAATTAAGGTTGGTTTTGGTTCCCTCCATCAATGTTGTTTCAACAATGCAACATTATGAGCTGATGAAACAACATTTGAGTCTAAACTACTTCTATCTACATAATTTTGGTTCTTCATCTCTTAGCTCCAAGGATACCTCTTTTATAATCTTTTTGTCCTTAGCTTTTTTATTAGTGGAGCCCACTCCTATATGGGAATTTGTCCAAGTTGCTCATAATTGGGGTAAAGCCCGAGGCTAGTGTGGTAATTGTTCTGTACTAATTTCAAGTACTTCCTAATAATTGTTGGATCAAAATTTTGGTCGAATATGGGACCAAACATAGCGGTAAAGTGTTTCATCAACTCCTTTTTCAAGTTTTTGTTTTGGTATTTATAACTTCTTTTAGTTGTTGGTGCAAAAAGAGTAAACACCTTTTTCTTGTGATTTTTGATAGAGCAAGTTATTCCTTGGCATTGCAATACTATATTATGATTAGATAAATAATATTAACATAAAATATTATTCATTGTATAAAATGAAATTATGTTTATGGATTAGTAATTACCATGGAGTTTTAATCCCTTCATTAGACCTAGTTCAATTACTAAATACCTTAAATTTTTAAAATATGATATTTATGTTCACACTTTGACAAGTGAGTTGAGATGTGATAGGTCAAAAAATGCACTTCTATATGCCCCAGAAATGTTTTCTAATCTACTAATGTTAAAAAACAACTTTTTGTAGCTTGTTTGAGGTAATGGTATTTTTTGAGGTCAAAACTTTGTGGGCATAAGTCTCAATATATCAAAACCGTTCTATTGCCTATATGTTTGTTCCTTCATGGAAGATAGAGTAAATTCCATGGTTTTAGTATGCAAGAGAGATGATACGACACTATCAAGACTAAAAAGAAGTTTAACATATCAAGTTACAAATGCAATAGGCTCAAAATTCATAGTAATGATCTCATCGAGGGTGGTAGTTAATGGTCATAGTGTATTAGGGTGTTAGGGTGTTGAGTTGATAATCTCTATTCTTCTATATAGATTAATGGATGCCCAACGAATTGTTTTTCAACATTCTTACCTCGCTTTGAATTTATGAACTCATATATGAGATGTAGACCTTTCAAAATAGATATCACTGAGGAAAACACCTTCTAGCCGAGTTTTTTAATGTTACAAGATTGGGAAAATTATTGAAAAACCTCCACTAAAAACTCTTCCATTGGTAACATATGTTTTTGTAGACATTTTAATAGATGCCAATTATAACTTTAAAAAACTAGGTAACCAAAGGTTACATTGGATGTTTTTTTAACGATATATTATTCTTAAAATGACACACGAGTGTGTTCCACATGTATGTGCACCATGTGTTTCATAGGCACATGTAGTGGTGCATACCATTTTAATGTGAGACACTAGTGCATTTCATTTATATAACCCTTGATGCATAATAATAATTCATAGCACCAATGCTTTTCCTTCCATTTAAGAAACCAATGCATTTAATTGTATGATAGCACCGATGTGTACACTTTAAATGTAGTGCATTTGTGCTTTCCATTTATATAACTTAAGGGTGCATTTTGTATGTATAATAGCGCAAGTGTGTTATGTACATATTTGTTGGCATTTCCTCTCTTCGAACTAGGTTTAGACCTTCTTTTGTGCTCTCGAAGCCTAAGATATCGACTCGATAGAGCAAGGCTCAGTCGGCAACACCTGCGATGTAGATGTAGTCTCACCTGAGATATCTCGTTATGGGTAACTGCCAGAACCAAGTTTTCGTAGTTGGATGGGGAGGGATTTACTCTTCTTTCCACCTTTCCAGCTCACTCAACCGAATCCGGTGGGTGTATTCCTTATACTTATCATGCACAGTTAAGATGCGACTCTATTCATCATTCGACATAAATTATAATGGTAAATATAATGCAGTATAAATGATTCCATCTCCAATAGTGCAATAAATGCACATAAACTCATTCATAAGTAAATACATAAAAAATTATTCACAATGAACATTCATGCGACACAAACACATTCATCATTTACGGATTCGACACAGTATCTAACGTGGAAACCCATCCGAGAAAAACCACAAAGGCTCTCTTCATATGGCATGAGAAATATATGGAACCTTTTTGTCTACGCACTGAGTTGCAGACTCTGTTCTAGATCTTCTTCTCTTATCTATACATACTTCTCTCCCCTCTCATGCTCTTTGGTCTTCTGTCACCGGTTCTTCTCTACTCAACTGTATTGTTGATCCTCACACAACCTGGATCTAATCAACCTCCTCTACAACTCTACGGCTCTTGATTCTTCAACTCTACTATCGATTTGCACATAGCCTGAATGGACTTGACCTTCTCTACACTTGTGCGCACTCAGTTGTAGATTCTTTGACTCTTCACAAGACAACTAACTGACTATCTACTGTACTTACTAGCTAAGAAACAATATATAGGTAAGCAACTAAGTCGTTCGGTAAGTAACCTGCATACAACTTGAGTTCTTCCTTTTATAGACTCTTACATGTCGCTATTAGTTGACTTCATTCAATTAGCCAACATGTTGTCATTCATATTCTAGCGACATTGTCAGTATGCACTAACGACCTAAATTACAAAGATGATTTCATCCCTTAACACATGTGTGACTTCCGTTGACTCTAGCCGACCTTGTACCCACGATCTTCCTTGAACTATTGTTTTCAGTTGTTGCATCGCTGCACACCTTTTAACATGGTTTCTTCCATCGCAATCGATCTCGTCGCCTCTTTTCCTTCTGTTGTGGCTTCTCTTCTGGCCCAGCTTCTCTTCTATCGTGGTTTCTCTTTTGTCACAACTTCCTCTGTGACTTACTTCTTACCTTAGCTCTTTCTTCCTTCATCTGCTTCTGTTGCAGATCCTTTTCCTTCTTGCGACAGGAACCTTTACCTTCTTGGGTAGAGTTCTAACTCAATTATTCCTATCTTTTCCTAAGGCCAACAGGCCCCCAACACTCACCTGTGGATCATCCCGATCCATGCAATGCTATTCATCAACTTCTGCATTTGTGATGACTTTACCTTGAAAATCTTGGAATATTTTCACTATTACCTCTGCATCGTGTCACACATTCTCTTCTGTTTTCTTCAAGTTTTCCACAAGGTTGGAACTGACGTGTTTCGATGTTACACTTCATGCAGACTCTACTACTTGTCGCACCTTTTGATGTACACGCTGAATAATGCATGCAACTCTTTCTACTTCGACCGATAACTTGATGAATTTGTCGGTCCTTTTCTGCTTTGAAGTGTGCAACACTGTAACCTGCTGTTGTAACTTCCTCATTTCTGCTTCCTTAGCCAGTTTCTATGCTAAGGGAAACTTCTTCATCTCATTTCTCATTTTTCTTACCTCTATTTTCGCTGTGCATAGCTCCACTATGACTTTCTATAATTCCTTGTTGTTGAGCAACGCTTCCCATGTCTGAGAAACTTCATCAAAAACCTTGGCACATAATGCCTCTACTTCTATTATCTTTCGTGCAGCCTCTGTCACTGATTTTCTTCTTTCTTCTAATACCTCTGAGGGTGTACTTGGTTTTATCTACGCTTCTAGTTCTACGACCTTTTTGCGAAGGTCTTATGCTATCTCACCAAGCCGAATGGCCTTGGATTCTGGAAACATCTCTGCCGTTAGTCCTTAATCAACATAATTTATGCATGCAAGGGCTACAACATTGTCGAGCCTATGTCAATTCTCCTCCCAAGTTTTTTCTTTCTATTCGGTCTTGTGCACTGTTTGCTTCATTTTAATGACACTTTTATTTGCTACTTTCATCTATTTAATCAAGGCACCTTCTCTTACTTTCATATCTGTGACTGCAACATTCTACATTGCATAGAATTCAAATATCCGCATCTGTGAGAAGTCTAATGTCACCTGACCCAATTTTTTGGCCACATCATTCAATTATGTGGTTCCCATTTCAAGCGCTTCACCCATCACTTTTGTCTTGATTGGAGGAACCGACATTGGCATCTCACTTTGTCACTCTTCTGAAGTGCCAAGTACATCCTGCCACTCACTTACTTGAGGTGTATATTCTACTGTGGTTCTGATCTCTTTAACAATGTTGCAGAGCACCGCCAGTAAATCAGTAATAGTATCTATGAGCTCCGTCTCTCACTCATCTATTTTCTTGAAACTTGCCTTCATAACCTATGTCAATGCTTTGACCATAAGTGTAAAATATTCACCATAAAGGATGACAATATTTACAGTTTTGTCAGCCTTCCTTTGCTTATGTCTCATCTCAGTCTGTTTTCTCTTGTCACCTACGACTAGACCTGTCAGAGTTGTGCTTGAATTATCTTGGGGGGGAGGTTGGGATATTGCATATCTGGTGGTGGTTTTCCCTCCTTCTTTCCATCATTCTGTGCTGGTGTACTATCTTGTCACAGGTCTTCATCTTCATCTAATTGGTCATTTGGAATAGGAACATGCCATTGTTTCGGCCAATCCTGGATGATGGCATCAAATTATTCTTCGGTTAACAAAAAATGTGTTGCCAACCATTGGCATTACGGGTCTTGGTGTGACCGTAACAAAATATGATGCGAGCCAATCCGAAAATTGATAATTTGATGAAACCGTTGAATGGTGTTATCTATAAGTCTCGCCTGCTTCTTCACTTGATGCCATATGGCCTATCCATGTAGAAAAAATTTCATGTTGTTATCTCGCTTTCTATCCTTCTTATCCTTGTCAAACCAAATATTCTGGTATCGAGCTTCTCTACAACTTACTGGCAGGTCTACCCCTTGTTAGTTTGGTGATTCCACCCATGCGACAAATGAAATTGAAATTAGTAGCCAACAATAGTGAAATGCATTACCTTTTTCATGCGACTCTACTACATCTGTTAGTAACTCATTCAATAGATAATGAGACTAGTTGATTTGAACTCCCTTTGAACATAGATAATCTAGCACACTGCACTCGTAGTACACCAGATCGGTCGCATCTTGTGTAAGAATTTGCTAGCTAATACCTTTACAGCGAACCGAACAATATGGTCATTAATCGATGCGATGAGGAAACCCCTGTTATCTCTAACCAAGTCATACTTCTCCTCCATTCTGATTAACATCATAGTGTCCTTGTATTTCCGTAAATACGACGTTGGAGCTATACATGCTAAGGGTAGGCCTGCAATTACTATGATGAGTTCGACATCGATAGAGATTTGTTCGTCGATCCAAAGGTAGCCACCATGAAAGGACACTAATAATTGTTTCACACAGGTATTTATTTCTAAGCTTCAACCAAAGTGTGGCATATACAACAATGACCATAACCCTATTTGATCCAGTCCTCTTGCCCATTCCATTGGAACAAATTGCTTCAATGAATATGGTGTATCTTGCACAATAAGCTGGTAGTACTTCCTGTCTAAATATTCTTGCTTCTTCGTGTCATGATCAGGGAGAGACAACTTCTGCAGGCTTGATAGAATGTCCTGCAACACCTTAACTCCCTTCGACACCATGGTTGCAACAACATGTGTTGTGACCTCTTTGGGACTCTAACCTTTGGCAGATCATAATGTCTTGGTGGGATGTATGGTGGCAATAGATTCCTAGTTTTTGAGTCTTTGTCCTCCTCATGTGGTGGTGGTGTTGGTGGCATTGTTTCTTGTCCTTTCTTTATTCTGTTTCTAGTGTGCTTCCCCCATGAGATTACATACAAACCTGGTCGGCCTGAACACATTTTTCTTTAAGGCCTAACTAGAATTTGATCAGTCTCTTTAGGAATCTCGACCTGGGGTGGGATATATCCAATAGTGTCTTCCATGATCAACATATGTGATAAAGTCACAAGATTGGATTTAACAGCTATACTTGTGCTGGAAATCAAAATGGCCATGCTCCATACAATTCACTTCAAATCTTGGAGTTGCAAACAACAATCGCTCTTCTTGAAATGCAAACAGGATGAAATGAAAGTTGGGCGTGAAGGTTGATAACATGTAACTGTTCTCTGTTGTCGTTCTTCACATACGTGGGCAATCAATAGAAGGGTATTTGTCCTTTCAGTCACATGGGATAATCATCGAAATTATTAAGGAAAATTCTATGCATGTCACCATTTAACTGTCACATCAAGTGGTATTTATTTCCATAATTACAGACATGACCAAAAATCATGCTTCCAAAATACTCGTACTTTTCAAATTAATGATGTCGAACTGACATGACTTCTGCGATTCTAGTGTTACTTTCAATAGCATTGCACTTCCTATGACCTGTATCCTTCTATGACAGAGTTCCTTTGGTGTGACATACTAACTGTATTGGTCATAATATTTCTTCTTGCGAGAGACAAAGAGTCTACGACACTTTTCTTCTCGCTGTGACAGACTAGCAGTCTACGACCAACAATTGCATAAAAAGGCTAAAATAATTTTTATGCTTTTCTCTTTTCTTTATTTTTCCTTTCTTCTTCTTATTTATTTATTTATATTTATTTATACATTTTTTTATGGTCGCGGATATCGTGCTATGACTTCAACCGACTTCCATTTATCAATGCTCTGACAGGTGTTCCATTTAGCTTTTGTAACTACACTGCGCCTCCATTAGTGATATGAATTACAATGTAAGATCCAAGCCAATGTATCTTTAACTTACCAGGATGCTTGAAGAATTTGCTATCATACATAAGAACAAGTGCTCTGGCCTGGAACTATTTGTTCTTAATGTGTTGATCATTCCATACCTTCTATCTTTCTTTTTCAATGTTTTGGTGATACCCTACGATAAAACGTTCTTCAAGCTGCACAAGTTGTGACAACCTCTCCTCGGCATCATCTACGTCTGCTATCTCTGTAATCGCATCAATTCTTAGACTCAATACAATATACTCCATTGGAATCACAACTTTCGATCCATAAACCAAGCGAAATGGAGTTTGTCCTGTTAATTTCTCACAAGTCATGCGATCTTCCCATAATACTTCAGAAATTTTCTGATCCTAGTCATCTCTTTGGGCAATTGAAATATTTGTCAATGCATTTTCCAGGATCTTATTAAATGCTTCAACAACACCATTCTCTTGAGGGTGATATGGCGTTGTCTTACTAGGTTGTATATGGAATTCCTTTGTCAATTCTTCAATCAACTGGTTAACAAAGTGTGTACATTGATCACTTATTAAAATATTTGGGCATCCAAATCTTGTCACGAAATTTTCAAATAGAAACTTTGTAGCAGTTACAATAGTACAATGTTTTACTAGCTCTGCTTCAACCCATCTTGTTAGGTAAGTCGGTCGGAATGATAATATAGCGTGCACTTGTGCACTTCCCTGTTGGACTGATAGGGCCCACAAAATCAATGTCCCATTTTTCAAATGTCTGTAATGTTACTTGAGGTACCAGTGACATTTCATCCAGCTGCAAAGACTTTCCAGTTCTTTGGAAGATATCACAGCGGCCACCATAATCTTGGGAATCCACATGCAGGGTGGGCCGCCACAATCTTGCTTGCAAAATATTGCGCACCGTATATTTTCTAGCATAATCACCCCTCGCAACACCAGCACGTGCTGCGTTTAATATCAACGATCGCTTGTGTTCTAAGACATAATGATGAAGACTCTCATCAGGTCCCATCTTATACAATTGTCCAAGGATCATATGGAAGTCTGCAACTCGCACAACCAACTGTTTCTTCTAAGTAATGGTGAATTTAGCTGGTGCATAACTTGTACTAAAAAATTGTATGATGTCTCTGTTATGATCATCAAACATTGTTATTGAAAATGGTTGCGCATCAGGGAGACTATTATCGAGGTTACTGGGTTATTCTCCACTTTCGATCCTCAACAGATGGTATGGTCCCAAATTCCATCGATCGGGTTTAACAATTATTTCAAAATCAAATTCCTAGAAGAGGAGAAGCCATCGACAGATCTTCCCCCAAACAGTGGATTATTGACCAGGTATTTCAATGTTGAATTATCTATGTACATCTTGAAATTCCCACCCAATAAGTAGTGTCTGAATTTCTGTAGACCATATACCATTGCTAACCCTTCTCTTTTTATCGTGGTATAATTCTTCTCCACTGTGTATAATTTGCTGCTGGTGAAGGCTTTAGGATGGTTGATTGACCCTTCACTGGGATGCGTTAGTACCACGTCGAGCGCGATAGATGACGCATCGACATGAACATGAAACTCCCTTTTCCTATATATAAATACAAGTATGGGTGTTGTAGCTATCTTGTTCTTCAACTTGTCTAGACCTTCTCGGCAACTCTCCGTCTAGTGGAACTTAACATATTTTTTCAAGAACTTTTCCATTGGAGCAGTCACCTCTGCATATCCTTTGATAAATTTTTTGAAGTATATAGTGTGTCCTAGTATTTCTCTCAATTACTTGACTGTCTTAGGTGGTGGTAGGTCGATAATGATCACGATTTTGGTTGGGTTGACCAAAATTTTATCCTGACAGACCACATGGCCCAATATGACTCCAAATGAGGTGCAAAAGATACATTTCTTCAAGTTTAAGTAAATTTGGTACTGGCGACAATGTTCCAGCATCATCCTAAGGATCTCAATGTGATATTTTATGAGCCCAAAAACTGTCCAATCATTAAAGTAGACTTCAATAAATTTATTTATGAAATGTTTGAAGGTAACAACTACTATTGTAGAAAAAATAGAAGGAGCCTTCTTAAGTTCAAAGGGAATTATCGTATATTGGAAACACCCCCACTCTGTCACAAATGCAATCTTGTGTCATTCTTCCTTTGTGATTCTGATATGATGGTGACCTGAAAACCCATCAGTGAACGAGTATATTTATTGACCCTCGACACTCTCCAACACCTCATCTGTAAATGGAGTTGAAAACAGGTCATGCAGGCAAGCATTGTTCAGTTTCTCAAGTTGACGTAAATTATTACTTCACCTAAGGTATTTTTGTCCTACACTATTATTGGACTAATCCATTATGATTCTTTAACAAGTTCTATAATACCTGCATCCAACATTCAATCAAGTTCTACTTTGAATTTTATTTATACCGTGGATTTAATAGATATGGTCGTTGCTTGACTAGTTTTGCGTCGGGTCTCAAAGGTATTTTCATTTCTCATAGGTCTTCGACAATTCATTTCATCTCCAAAATTATTGTAGGGAATAGATCCTGAAAACTCATGCAATAAATCTGTGATCTTCCCTACAATCTCGTCATCCCGATAGTCTCCAATTTTGGAGAACTTTGGATTTTCTGGTGAACCAATATTAACTTTCTTAATTTTGAGTCGACTTTGGAATTGGTCTCTATAAATACCAAGTCCCTCCACTACGTGCATGCCTTCAAACTCATGTATGTTTATGTCGAGTGGGCCATCATCATATGGTTCTCTTATCACATTGTAGCATTCCATCCAATGGTGGATTGTTGCGCTACTTTGGTTGAAGTTTGTCGCTGTGACAAGGATTTATTTAAATATTTTTTGTTTTGATTACTTGCAATGTAGTGTGTATTGTTGGATGATCATATACAAACTCAAATGTATGTGTGAAGCTAGTGGCTACATCCTCCCATTCAACAGTTCTTCTTTGCAGCTCAACTGATGTATACCAATTCCTTGGTATCACATCTGATGTATGTATAAAGTGATGAACCCATTCCTGTCGCAAACATGCCTCCCATGCCACATGACAATATTCAATATGTTCGACAAGATCTGTCAATCCTGTATAGTTACGACAAATTTAACTGATCTCTTCTCCAAATATGATCTCCAACAGTCTTCTACATTGCGACCATTCAGAGATAGATTGTTTATGTATACCCCACCATCTGACAAGTGTAGCTTTCAACACAAAGTCCATGGAAGAAAAACAACGTGATTCTGTAACCTTCACTTCAAAATATGTTAGAAAATACACAAGGTTAGATAAACCTTCATATGTAGGTAGTGCACTTTCCTCAACTCCTACCCATCACATATATCTCATGATTCTTGCACATTTACTAATGGATACTTCATGCATTTGATTCTTCCAATTTTTTAATGCTTCACTCGATTCATATGTACATGAGATAACACTCCGCAAACTTAGCTTTCCATCAGTTATTGGATTTATATAGTTGTCTCCTGTAGATGTGATATTATAGATATGGCTGAGATAGTCACCTTGTCCTTCACTGTGCATTGGTTCAACACATATCTATCCTTCTAGTGGATTAATTGACGCGACCACCCTTATCTTTGAATCTTCAAATGATAAGATTCTTCTGTCAAACTTCATGATGGTATGATTGTCTAATTCCTAGTTGATCCCCAAAAGTGCAGGATATCAATTCGTGTCATCAACAATATCGATCACTTCAAAATTCACATGTGTTCTTAATCCTTCTACCTCGACAGGAACTTGAACAATTCGACCGATAGGTAGACCTTTTGACTGATTCGCTAATATGATCTAAATATGGGACCAATATAATCGCGACTTCCCCATGCTTTCCCATGTTTGTATTGTCAAAATGTTGACATCAGAGACCAGGTCCAAAATGCTATAATTCATATCATAATCTCCTATTTGCGTAGTCATTCTTAACTCATGACTAGTCTTTGACCTTTTTCTGACATGGTTAATTCTTCTGTCTAGTCGCAGATCTTCCTAAGTTTCTTCTATCAACACCATGAATTTTACGACAACATATTTATCATGGATTAATGATAAGAAACTATTGAATTTTTTTCTAAGTTTATTAACCTTTCCAGTTGGTTGCTTCCGAAATTGTTGATCGAATCTTTCAGGAATCTCCTGTACTTGTCCACTTGGTAGCATAGGAGCAGACGTTGATGTTTGATTCCTGGCAACGAATTCTGGTCGTGCGTCTAGGAATACTTCCTTTTATTTCTGGATGTCAAACGATACTTTATTTTATGATGTCGGTCGCACCCATGGTTCGTCATCCTGGGCATTTTGGTTTGCTCCAGTCGCAACACCTCCTCTTGTCACAATGATAATGTTTCAGCTTCTCTCGCCTCAACAGAAATCATCTAGTTGTTCTGGATAGGATTTGGGTTGGGATTCAACACAGGACTTGGATTTCTCATAGTTTGTGTCACATACCCCAATTTTGTAAAATAATGTTAATTGTTTTAATTATATTCCTAAGACATTATGTTAAATTTAATGCTAAGTAGGAACTGATGACTCAGTAGAGTCAACAGAAGTGGAATGTAATTCAGAATATTTTATTATTAATAAATAAATTGTGGAGACAACAGCATGGGAGAGCTGTTAAAAAGAGGTTACTGGTCAAACTGGTGGATGGAACTAGGTGGAGGTCAAAAGACAAGTGGCAGCATCCTCAAACACTTCCTAAGTTGCAGGTGGCAACTTCCCTATATTTGGGGTCATGATTCCCCAAGAAAGTGGGATCAGAGCAAGTGGCTCATTAAATGACAACTAACCCAAAAAGACCTAGGCAATCTTTTAAAAGTACCCAATGAATAGAACTGAGGTGGCTCAGATATTTTCTAGAGAAGAAACATTCAGGTGGAATGCTATTCAGGAAAATTCATTTGGGGAAAAAGGGAAATCAGTAAGGAAGTTGTTCTGAGAGGATTGTTGCAGTAACTTGGTTTATTACAGCTTGTTAGCTGGGAGAACTTACTAATAAGTTCTGGATTAATACTGAGTTTGAAGACTGGTATCTGACTATTGCTGCACCTAGTTCCAGCCAGGGAGACCACAGCAAGATCGGGGGTCCTGAGGAGTCGCTGTTTGAGCGCTCTCCAGGAGTTGGTAGGGAGGAACGGCCTCCCATTGCCGTTGTTGTCCAAAGCTTAAGCAGGTTCTGTCACTTAACTGTACTTGTTTTAATAGCTGTGAATGGTTGAATGTAAATGTTTTAGTTAATCAGTAATAGAATCTTTGATGAAAGATAAGATCCCACTGTGTTTTTCCACATCTGGGTTTTTACCAGACCGTACTCCAGCACAGGGGGAAAATTTAAATAAGGATAGTAAGATGAGATTGTAGAATAGTAAATTGTTTCTTTACCTATTTTTAGAAAAGATGTCTTACTGATAGTAGTATGAGTTTATAGTTGAAAATAATTTCCTTGTTTAGTATTTTACTTTTAGTAATTTTATTGTTGCAAAGAATAAATAGAAGAGTAGGATTAGACCGGATGTATCTACTATTATACCTTACAGTTTCTTTCTTTTAGAATAGAATAACTTCACTATATTATGTCGAATAATAAACTGAAGATATGAGTAGTTTTATAATGAGTAAATCTTACTGTCAGACCAACATGGTCTAGATTCTATGTATGTATAGTGATGAAATCATTTTATTATTGACCGTCTTTTATTCTAGACTGAGCTGTTTTATTCTAGACTAAGCTCGAACAGTTTCCAGAGCTGTTATTCTTTCATTATGAATGAATGTTAAGATCTATGCTTATAAGATAGACTCTAGATAGAGTTAATTAAATTCTTGTTATATAAATAAATATCATAACCAATAAAACAAACTAATTACAAAAGAATATAGATAGTATAGCATAAATTATACAAGAATTAAATAATAAAGTGTTATCTTTCGATATGCTTATAGAAGTATTATTACTGTTATTATAAAGTAGGGTTTTTATTATTTTAAGTATAACCCAGAGCTAATTATACTGTCTGAGCTACAAGTATTCTAACAGTACTTAAATATTATTGTGAAAATAAATACATAGAAACCCTATATCATTGAAGGGTATAGATTATATATAAATATTTACAGATTCTTATTAGCTAGGAAGTCAATTTATCAACCAAGTACAAAAACCCTAATAATATATTAATAGTAAAAATCAAATGCATATCTGTACAGGAAATAAATGCAAGAATGGCAGATTGCTCGACCTTCGAGCTTAACTAAAGCTACTATAACATAACTGGAACCCATGATGTTCGCAGAAGCATAGTATAATTAACAGCAAGTATTGAGAATTCTTAATCAACAGGTTATTTTATACATAGAGAACAATTATTATTTCCTTTTATACCTATAAAAGAACCTAAACAAAGCTAGCAGTTAAGGTAACAAGCATTTCCAGGTAGGGTAATTTAATTATCATAATAAGTAATAATTGTTACATTATTAATTACTGTATAAAAATAATATGAATTATGTATCACAGTAATGTTTAACCTATCTTTAATAAACAAAAAATTTATGTAAAAACCTGTAACCAAGGTTATACTGTTAATGACTTTGAGAATGCCATTAAAACATTCAGATCTTATATTGTACAAAGTATAACCATTATAACAATTTATACAATTCTTTGAGTAAATAATTAACCTGATATATTATTAATATATAGGAAAAAACCCTACCAGCTAATACCATAAATCTTTCACAAAAAGTAAATTTAGATATTTATTAAATATATAGAAATTGGAGATATAGAACACAGATAGGCTTTATAAGCCGAGTACACATTGTATTGTTTCAAAAAATGTACAGTAACAAAATATTAATTTAAGGAATTTGTATGGACAACTTATAGCTCCAAGTTCAGGGTAAACCCTGTCAAAACTAACAAGTATGTACTGAGATTCATCAAAAGATGGAGTTCTATCTCCTTTGAAACTCACGGCTACCAACTCGATTTAGAAAATAAAACTTGCAGCCTGCACAATATTAATATATATATGCATGCTTATACAGTAACCAAACGAAGACCCAAAATCCACAGTCCTGGCTTCAGCCAAGCACTCTTGCTAAACAGAGAGTGAAACTCGTTTAAACAGCGTTCAGGTTCACTAAACTGAACCAAGGTAACCACGAGGGTTACCAACCATGAAGTCAAAGCCATGACTGCCCTAGAAGACCAGCAAGGAGGAGAACGCCATGGGTAAAACCAGGCTTACCGGGAGAAGCCAGCTGTTGAAGTCTTGCGCCTTCCATGCCAAGAGAAGAGGTCAAACCATGCAATGAAGGATAAACTTAATATTAAAAACCTTGCTAAATGTTAATGGTAAGCCACTGTGAAAAGGGACTGATTGAAACCCTGTAACATACCTTAAATTTTGAATGAAATATGGCCACTGAAGAACAGTAAGACAACCACTAGCAGAAGGAAGGGTAAACCCTTCATTTACCATCGAAGAGAAGGAGCTTGCTGAAGCCATGTGTAACCTATCAAGGTGGAGGAAGAATGGCAGCACTAAGTTAAGGCGACGGCCTGCACAGTAAGAGTTCGAAGCGAGGAATGCCAATGGAGAAAAACCTAAGAGAATCGACGCTGCCCAAACATCATACAACAAGCTATTCAACATAGTATCTTCCTCACAATGCGGTAGATGAGCCACGAGGAGCTAAACCAGCATAGGATTTGACTAGCAGACAGTGCAAGCAGCGAGATGGACCAGGAGGTTTTGCAGAGTGGCAGGAGGCCCGAAGGCTGTGGAGAAATGACGACTGGGGTTTGAGTCAAACTCTTTTAAACGACAGTGCATGGCTGGGAAAGGCCCACATAACCCTTTTGATAATTGGCATGCAGTGGGTAGGAACTCTATAGTTCCACGGCAAGATCACCAATGATTTCTTTTCACAACCCAAATCATATCGCGGGGATTCCACAAGGTTCATCATACCATAGCTATCACCTGCGTTATAAAAGCAACCATATAAACATTAGAATAATGTTTATAAAACTTTAAAATCTAGAATTGGTTCATCGTTGATCTCATACAATTAGGTATGGAGAGATGTTTTTGTTTATAAAGAGTTATAAGAGTAAAGAAGTAATACTAGTTACCATGGTATAGTTTATTTATAAACCTATTTTCTATATATTCTATTTCCCTAGTTCATGAATGAAGTAAAGGGAATAATAATATAAAGTTTTTAGAATTGTAATAATTCATATGAATTGGTCAATTGAACACGATGGTGGTTTTTACTCTTAACCTTATAAACTTTCTTGGTTTGTAAAGTAACACTCCTACTAATATTCATAGAACCATTTTTCGTTGTGACAAATGGGACTTTTATCAAATTCAAGCCCAAGGGTTATAGAAGATATTATAAGAGTCTTTATATGATGAGTAGCTTGGGTAAGTTAGTCTTTTTTGTTTGATAGTATAGCCATGAAACTCATAAGCAGTGTATGAGTATAATAAATCTAGGATTGATTTAAAAGTGTTTTTTTTTCTTATCCAAATATTGACCATGGAATAGAAGTAGTATTCCAAAACAACGCAGATCCTTAAAATATTAAAGGCAGACTTGTATCAAGTAATAAATTGTGTAAATGCTTGAAGTAAGAAAAGTATAGGTTTGATACTTAAACCTCCTTATCTTTTAACAGTTACAGTTACAAATTCAATCTTGGCATGATGCAGTAATATTGAATAAGTGAAATTGGATCTTTGATGATGTAATCCTACCATGTTTGCTGCTAGTAAACAAATATCTATTGCATTTTACACTTGCATTCAGTATGAACATCCAATGGTTTCGTACTCCGTAGAAATGTTAAATCCTACTTTCTTGACAGAGAAATAGCTGCCATATTTACTAGTAGAATTCAATTCTCTATCACTAAGATCTTAAAAGAAAACATAGTTAAAGCTTTACCTTTAAAAGTCTGGTAAATCTGACTAGCATGTTTATACTTTTACTGAATAAATTTTGTACAGGGAATCGTTATTGAATACTTTAGAGATTTTTTAGCTGCGACCTGAACATCTTACCTGTATATCTGTAAGAGAAGGAAAATTGCTGCGTTAGCTCGGAAGCTAAGTAAGCCTAGTCTTTCATGACAATCCCACCTTGTGGTCGCAAACAGAAAACAAATCAGTAACTGAAAAAGAAATTATTCTTTAAAGATAAGTATAAAAAAAAGATCATTCAGTTATAATTCTAGTAACATAAAACTAGTCAAACAGTTATTGACTGCATTTAATGAAAATATATGCTATTTTAAAAATTTTTAAATTTTTCGAAAATTTGGGGTTCTGACATGTGGTATCAGAGCATGGCTCATATACTAGGCCTCAATGCAGCCCAACCAGTTTCCGTAGAATAGTAAAAATAATATACTAAACTGTATTTTGTTTTATGTAAAGAACATAAAATTTCTTTTTCTGAATTTAACAGGCAGGTATGGAGAAGCTAGGAGAATATGCTGAGGAGGAGTCTCCAAACACTGAGACAAGACAAATGTCCAGATAACCTATGTTAAAAGAGGCAACTGCTCACTCTTCAGAACTGATGCAGACTATAAAGGATTTGAAGACTGAAATGGAATCAGTCAAGAAGGACAATGAAAGGATTTTGAAGACTCAGGAAGAGTTGAACCAAATCTTGATGGAAAAGTTTTAGATTGAAGGGAGGAGCAAAAGATCCGAATCTGAGGAGGCTAGTCATCAGAAAGGATCTAAAAAGATGAAGCTGGATAAGGTTGAAAGCAGCTCATTATTTGAAGGGTTCAAGGAACAACGAAGTTATTACACTACTAGTGACAGTAGTGAAGCTGAGTTGTATGACAAAAAGAAGAAGTATAGACCATATGAAGAGATTTCCGGGGAGTTAAAAAAAATAAAGCCCCCAACTTTCAACGGAGAGACTGAGAAAGGGGAGTAAGCAGAGTCTTGGTTATCCGGGATGAAGAAATATTTTCAGATATACAATTATTCAAATCAGTTGAAGGCAAGAATGGCCATCTATAATCTCACTGGAAAAGCAGATATATGGTGGCAAGATTTGAAAAGAGTCAAGGGGATCAAGGAAAAATAAGTTAATTGGAGTACCTTTAAAAGGTACTTCAGGAAGAAATTTATGTCCGAACAATATTATGAAGAAAGAGCTAAAGAATTTTACAAATTAAAATTAGGATCCATGAATATGAAGGATTTAAACAGTAAATTCTTAAGCTTGTCGAGGTATGTACCTTATTTAGTCGATGAGAAACCAAAAGTGCAGCGGTTTATCAGTTGTTTGCCATATGATATCAAGGACAGAATCGAGTATGATAACCCTAAGACTCTGGAAGAAGCCATGCGGAAGGCAAATTTCTGTTTTGAACAAAACAAAAAGAAAGAAGGTATAGCCAACTGGAAGGCTAAAAAGAACAGTAATCATCCTGAGTTCAAGAAAAATGAATTTGTACCCCAAAAGAATTTCAAGAATAATAAGAACAGAAATCATTCTAACGGTAAGAACATCCAGGGAAATAGAAATGGTGCTTCTAATAATTCCAGTAACTTTAAAGGCAGGGAAGCTGCCAACAATCATGGGAATTTCACTAAAATTTTTGAACGGAAGGAGCTTGTTAAGTGCTTGGAATGCAATGGCCCGTACTATGCCTCGGTCTGCACAAATCGGAAGAAGTCAAACAGTAATATTCACACTGTGCAGGATGAAATGACTATTGGAGAACTAGCAAGGACTATGCCCAGGATAAATGCAGCATTGGAGAATAGCCAAGTTGATTATCAGACTTCCATGGTGGAAGTAGAAGGTATGGTTAACCAAACCCCTGTAACCATTTTAATTGATCCAGGGGCTAGTCTTAGTTACATCTCACCTCAGATAGTGGAAAAGTGTAAATTGACTGTTGAAAGGTTTGATAGTTCCTGGTTAGTTCCATTAGCCACTGGGGCAAAAAGGAAAGTATCCTGTTATGTGAAAGAATGTGCTTTAGTTATGAATGATTTTAAAACTACAGTTAAGCTTAATGTTTTGCCACTTGGCTCGTATGATTTACTGATTGGTATGGATTGGTTAGAGCAGCACAAAGTAGTTTTAAACTGTTTTGATAAAACCTTTACGTGCGTAAATAATAATAAACAACCAGTAACTTTTAAGGGTATTCCTAGGAAAACTGTAATCAGGCAGATTTCTGCCTTACAACTTAAAAGAGCAGTTAGAAAAGGGTGCAAAGCCTATGTTGTAACTATTACAGATGAGGCAAGTAAATCTGAAAAAGATAAGTTAAAAATAGAGGATATTCCTATTTTAAACAAATTTAATGATGTTTTTTCGGAGGAAATTCCAGGATTACCTCCCAGGAGGGAACTAGATTTCACTATTGAGCTGGTACCAGGTGCTGTACCTAGCTCGAAAGCTCCGTATCGTATGAATATTTTAGAACTCAATGAATTAAAATCACATTTAAAAGAGTTAATAGATAAGAAGTACATTCGACCTAGTGTGTCCCCTTGGGGAACACCGGTCATCTTTGTCAAAAACAAAGACGGAACTATGCGACTATGCATAGATTACCGTCAACTAAATAAGATGACAATTAAAAACAGATATCCGTTGCCCCGCATAGATGATCTGTTTGATCAGCTACGTGGAGCTACTGTGTTCTCCAAGATAGTCCTGAGATCAGGATATCATCAGGAAAGAATTAAAGATGAGGATATCTTTAAGACAGCCTTTAGAACAAGGTATGGACATTACAAATTTGTCGTAATGCCATTTGGGCTTACCAACGCCCCAGCTGTCTTTATGTGCCTAATGAATAATATAATGCATAAGTACTTAGATAAATTTGTTGTTGTCTTTATCGATGATATCTTAATTTATTCTAAAAATGAAGCGGAACATAAGGAACACTTACGGATAGTTTTACAAGAGCTACGAGAGCAACAACTTTTTGCAAAATTCATTAAGTGTGATTTCTTTAAGGATGAAATCCAGTACTTAGGTCACGTAGTGTCTAAGGAAGGGATTTCAGTTGATCCTGAAAAGATTCGGGCAATCGAAGATTGGCCGGTTCCAAAAGACGTAACAGATGTTAGGTCATTCATGGGAATGACCGGTTATTACCGGAGATTCATTGAAGGCTTTTCAAAAATAGCTAATCCAATCATTAACTTGCAAAAGAAAGGCAAGAAATTCGATTGGAACTTAAAATGTGAAGACAGTTTTAAGAAATTAAAAACTTTATTAACAACTGCGCCTATTCTAAGAATAACATATCCTAATAAGGATTTTGTGGTATGCATCGATGCTTGTAATGATGGTTTAGGCGGTGTGTTGACTCAAGACGGGCATGTCATTGCCTATGAGTCCAGGAAATTAAAAATCCATGAAAAGAATTATGCAACTTATGATTTAGAACTTGCAGCTGTTATACATGCTTTAAAAATGTGGCGACACCACTTAATAGGCAGAAAGTTTATTTTAATGACTGATAATAAAGGTCTGAAATACCTTTTAGATCCGCCCAACTTAAATGCAAGACAAGCAAGGTGGTTGGCCTTCTTGAGTGAATATGATTTTGAAATTCAAGACATAAAAGGAAAAGAAAATAAGGTGGTTGATGCTTTAAGCAGAAATGCAAAACTGAATTTTACAGCAGCAATCAACACTTATGCTTTTGATTTAAATGAATAGCTGACAGAAGGGATAAAACATGATGAAATTTATAAAAAATTACAAGTTACAGCTAAAGAAGAACCTACAGAAATCTTAATAAAAGGTTATAGTCTAAATAAAGATGGATTTTTATTGTTTAAGGACAAACTATATGTGCCTAATGTGCCTAAGGTTAAATTGCTGATTCTGGATGAAGTTCATAAAACACCTTACTCAAGACATCCAGGCTACCAAAAGACTATAACTATGTTAAGAAAAGAATATTTCTGGCCTAATATGAAATCCGAAGTAGCTGAGTATATAGCTAGATGTTTGGACTGTCAACAAGTGAAAACAGAACACCAACATCCAGCTGGTTTACTGCAACCTTTGCCTATTCCTAGTTGGAAATGGGAAGTAATCAGCTTGGATTTTATTACTGGATTGCCCAGAAATCAGAATCAGAATGATTCAATTATGGTGGTGGTAGATAAATTAAGTAAAGCAGCACATTTCATTCCTGTTAAAACTACTTACAAGGCTGCCAACATAGCTGACATATTTTTAAAGCAGATTTTTCGGCTACATGGTGTACCGAAGGTTATCATTTCAGACAGGGATCCTAAATTCACAGGGAATTTCTGGAAATCCTTGTTTAAGGGATTGAATACAACACTGAATTTCAGCACCTCCTTCCATCCTCAAACAGATGGAGAGACCGAAAGAGTGAATCAAGTGCTGGAAGATTTGTTAAGGATGTATGTTAAAGATCAACCAGGTAAGTGGGAAGACTACTTGCATTTAGCAGAGTTTGCATACAATAACAACTATCAGTCATCAGCTAAGTTCAGTCCATTTGAAATTCTGTATGGGCGTAAATGTAACACTCCTATCTCCTGGAATAATCTAGTAGATAGATTAGTGTTAGGACCAGAATTATTGAAGGAAATGGAACAGATTGTGAAACAAGTGCAGGAAAATTTGAAGGTAGCACAGGATCGGCAAAAGAGACAAGCAGATTTGAAAAGAACTCCCAAATTGTTCCAGGTGGGTGAGCACGTGTTTATAAAGGTAAGACCAAAGAAAATCTCCCTAAGACTGGGGAGTTGTGCAAAACTAGCACCACGTTACTGTGGTCTGTTTGAAATTTTATCCAGAATTGGTCAAGTTGCATGTCAGCTAGCGTTACCACCTAACTTGAAAGTGCATAATGTTTTCCATATTTCTGTTCTGAAAAAGTATGTTCATGATGCTACTCATGTGATTGATGGGAATGTTGTATAGGTGGAACCAGAAGGAGAAGTTCTGGTGGAACCGGACTGTATCCTCGGGAGGAGGGAAATTACTCTGCGGAACCGCACAATTGGACAGTTGAAGGTGCAATGGAAGCACCTTAGTCCTGAAGAAGCTACCTAGGAACTGGAAAGTAAGATGCGAGAAGCATACTTGAATTTGTTCCAGGAGGTTGCAGAGGATGAAGAATAAGTAACATCGAGGACGATGTTACATTTTAAGGGGGTGTGTATGTCACATACCCCAATTTTGTAAAATAATGTTAATTGTTTAAATTATATTCCTAATACATTATGTTAAATTTAATGCTAAGTAGGAACTGATGACTCAGCAGAGTCAACATAAGTGGAATGTAATTCAGAATATTTTATTATTAATAAATAAATTGTGGAGACAACAACATGGGAGAGCTGTTAAAAAGAGGTTACTGGTCAAACTGGTGGATGGAACTAGGTGGAGGGAAAAAGACAAGTGGCAGCATCCTCAAACACTTCCTAAAGTGCAGGTGGCAACTTCCCTATATTTGGGGTCATGATTCCCGAAGAAAGTGGGATCAGAGCAGGTGGCTCATTAAATGACAACTAACCCAAAAAGACCTAGGCAAACTTTTAAAAGTACCCAATGAATAGAGCTGAGGTGGCTCAGATATTTTCCAGAGAAGAAACATTCAGGTGGAATGCTATTCAGGAAAATTCATTTGGGAAAAAGGGAAATCAGTAAGGAAGTTGTTCTGAGAGGATTGCTGCAGTAACTTGGTTTATTACAGCTTGTTAGCTGGGAGAACTTACTAATAAGTTCTGGATTAATACTGAGTTTGAAGACTGGTATCTGACTATTGCTGCACCTAGTTCCATCCAGGGAGACCAGAGCAAGCTCGGGGGTCCTGAGGAGTCGATGTTTGAGCGCTCTCCAGGAGTTGGTAGGGAGGAACGACCTCCCATTGCTGTTGTTGTCCAAAGCTTAAGCAGGTTTTGTCACTTAACTGTACTTGTTTTAATAGCTGTGAATGGTTGAATGTAAATGTTTTAGTTAATCAGTAATAGAATCTTTGATGAAAGATAAGATCCCACTGTGTTTTTCCACATCTGGGTTTTTACCAGACCGTACTCCAGCACAGGGGAAAATTTAAATAAGGATAGTAAGATGAGATTGTAGAATAGTAAATTGTTTCTTTACCTATTTTTAGAAAAGATGTCTTACTGACAGTAGTATGAGTTTATAGTTGAAAATAATTTCCTTGTTCAGTATTTTACTTTCAGTAATTTTATTGTTGCAAAGAATAAATAGAAGAGTAGGATTAGACTGGATGTATCTACTATTATACCTTACAGTTTTTTTCTTTTAGAATAGAATAACTTCACTATATTATGTCGAATAATAAACTGAAGGTATGAGTAGTTTTATAATGAGTAAATCTTACTGTTAGACCAACATGGTCTAGATTCTATGTATGTATAGTGATGAAATCATTTTATTATTGACCTTCTTTTATTCTAGACTGAGCTCTTTTATTCTAGACTGAGCTCGAACAGTTTCCAGAGCTGTTATTCTTTTATTATGAATGAATGCTAAGATCTATGCTTATAAGATAGACTCTAGATAGAGTTAATTAAATTCTTGTTATATAAATAAATATCATAACCAATAAAACAAACTAATTACAAAAGACTATAGATAGTATAGCATAAATTATACAAGAATTAAATAATAAAGTGTTATCTTTCGATATGCTTATAGAAATATTATTACTGTTATTATAAAGTAGGGTTTTTATTATTTTAAGTACAACCCAGAGCTAATTATACTGTCTGAGCTACAAGTATACTGACCGTACTTAAATATTATTGTGAAAATAAATACATAGAAACCCTATATCATTGAAGGGTATAGATTATATATAAATATTTACAGATTCTTATTAGCTAGGAAGTCAATTTATCAACCAAGTACATAAACCCTAATAATATATTAATAGTAAAAATCAAATGCATATCTGTACAGGAAATAAATGCAAGAATGGCAGATTGCTCGACCTTCGAGCTTAACTAAAGCTACTATAACATAATTGGAACCCATGATGTTCGCAGAAGCATAGTATAATTAACAACAAGTATTGAGGATTCTTAATCAACAGGTTATTTTATACATAGAGAACAATTATTATTTCCTTTTATACCTATAAAAGAACCTAAACAAAGCTAGCAGTTAAGTTAAGAAGCATTTCCAGGTAGGGTAATTTAATTATCATAATAAGTAATAATTGTTACATTATTATTTACTGTATAAAAATAATATGAATTATGTATCACAGTAATGTTTAACCTATCTTTAATCAACAAAAAATTTATGTAAAAACATGTAACCAAGGTTACACTGTTAATGACTTTGAGAATGCCATTAAAACATTCAGATCTTATATTGTAGAAAGTATAACCATTATAACAATTTATACAATTCTTTGAGTAAATAATTAACTTGATATATTATTAATATACAGGAAAAACCCTACCAGCTAATACCATAAATCTTTCACAAAAAGTGAATTTAGATATTTATTAAATATATAGAAATTGGAGATATCGAACACAGATAGGCTTAATAAGCCGAGTACACATTGTATTGTTTCAAAAACTGTACAGTAACAAAATATTAATTAAATAAATTTGTATGGACAGCTTATAGCTCCAAGTTCAGGGTAAACCCTGTCAAAACTAACGAGTATGTACTGAGATTCATCAAAAGATGGAGTTCTATCTCCTTTGAAACTCACGACTACCAACTCGATTTACAAGATAAAACTTACAACCTGTACAGTATTAATATATATATGCATGCTTATATAGTAACCAAACGAAGACCCAAAATCCACAGTCCTGGCTTCAGCCAAGCACTCTTGCTAAACAGAGAGTGAAACTCGTTTAAATAGCGTTCAGGTTCACTAAACTGAACCAGGGTAACCACGAGGGTTACCAACCATGAAGTCAAAGCCATGACTGCCCTAGAAGACTAGCAAGGAGGAGAATGCCATGTGTAAAACCAGGCTTACCGGGAGAATCCAGCTGTTGAAGTCTTGCGCCTTCCACGCCAATTGAAGAGGTCAAACCCTGCAACGAAGGATAAACTTAATATAAGAAACCTTGCTAAATGTTAATGGTAAGCCACTGTGAAAAGGGACTGATTGAAACCCTGTAACATACCTTAAATTTTGAATGAAATACAGCCACTGAAGAAAAGTAAGAAAACCACCAGCAGAAGGAAGGGTAAACCCTTCATTTACCACCGAAGAGAAGGAGCTTGCTGAAGCGATGGGTAACCTGTCAAGGTGGAGGATGAATGGCAGCACTAAGTTAAGGCGACGACCTGCACAGTAAGATTTCGAAGCGAGGAATGCCAATGGAGAAAACCCTAAGAGAATCAACGATGCCCAAACATCGCACAACAAGCTATTCAACACAGTATCTTCCTCACAATGCGGTAGATGAGCCATGAGGAGCTGAACCAGCATAGGATTTGACTAGCAGACAGTGCAAGCAACAAGATGGACCAGGAGGTTTTGCAGAGTGGCCGGAGGCCCGAAGGCTGTGTAGAAATGACGACTAGGGTTTGAGTCAAACTCTTTTAAACGACAGTGCATGGCTGGGAAAGGCCCATGTAACCCTTTTGATAATTGGCATGCAGTGGGTAGGAACTCTATAGTTCCACAACAAGATCACCAATGATTTCTTTTCACAACCCAAATTGTATCGCGGGGATTCCACAAGGTTCATCATACCATAGCTATCACCTACGTTATAAAAGCAACCATATAAACATTAGAATAATGTTTATAAAACTTTAAAATCTAGAATTGGTTCATCGTTGATCTCATACAATTAGGTATGGAGAGATGTTTTTGTTTATAAAGATTTATAAGAGTAAAGAAGTAATACTAGTCACCATGGTATAGTTTATTTATAAACCTATTTTCTATATATTCTATTGCCCTAGTTCATGAATGAAGTAAAGGGAATAATAATATAAAGTTTTTAGAATTGTAATAATTCATATGAAGTGGTCAATTGAACACGATGGTGGTTTTTACTCTTAACCTTATAAACTTTCTTGGTTTGTAAAGTAACACTCCTACTAATATTCATAAAATCATTTTTCGTTGTGACAAATGGGACTTTTATCAAATTCAAGCCCAAGGGTTATAGAAGATATTATAAGAGCCTTTATATGATGAGTAGCTTGGGTAAGTTAGTCTTTTTTGTTTGATAGTATAGCCATGAAACTCATAAGGAGTGTATGAGTATAATAAATCTAGGATTGATTTAAAAGTGTTTTTTTTTTCTTATCCAAATATTGACCATAGAATAGAAGTAGTATTCCAAAACAATGCAGATCCTTAAAATATTAAAGGCAGACTTGTATCAAGTAATAAACTGTGTAAATGCTTGAAGTAAGAAAAGTATAGGTTTGATACTTAAACCTCCTTATCTTTTTACAGTTACAGTTACAAATTCAATATTGGCATGATGCATTAATATTGAATAAGTGAAATTGGATCTTTGATGATGTAATCCTACCATGTTTGCTGCTAGTAAAGAAATATCTATTGCATTTTACACTTGCATTCAGTATGAACATCCAATGGTTTTGTACTCCGTAAAAATGTTAAATCCTGCTTTCTTGACAGAGAAATAGTTGCCATCTTTACTAGTAGAATTCAATTCTCTATCAGTAAGATCTTAAAAGAAAACATAGTTAAAGCTTTACCTTTAAAAGTCTGGTAAATCTAACTAGCATGTTATACTTTTACTGAATAAATTTTGTACAACGAATCGTTATTGAATACTTTAGAGATTTGTTGGCCACGACCCAAACATCTTACCTATATATCTGTAAGAGAAGGAAATTGCTGCGTTAGCTCGGAAGCTAAGTAATCCCAGTCTTTCATGACAATCCCACCTTGTGGTCGCAAACAGAAAACAAATCAGTAACTGAAAAAGAAATTATTCTTTAAAGATAAGTATAAACAAAAGATCATTCAGTTATAATTCTAGTAACATAAAACTAGTCAAATAGTTATTGACTGCATTTAATGAAAATATATGCTATTTTAAATTTTTTTAAATTTTTCGAAAATTTTGGGTTCTGACATGTGGTATCAGAGCATGGTTCAAATACTAGGCCTCAATGCAGCCAAAATAGTTTCCGTAGAATAGTAAAAATAATATACTAACCTGTATTTTGTTTTATGTAAAGAACATAAAATTTCTTTTTCTGAATCTAACAGGCAGGTATGGAGAAGCTAGGAGAATATGCCGAGGAGGAGTCTCCAAACACCGAGACAAGACAAATGTCCAGAGAACCTATGTTAGAAGAGGCAATTGCTCACTCTTCAGAACTGATGCAGACTATAAAGGATTTGAAGACTGAAATGGAATTAGTCAAGAAGGACAATGAAAGGATTTTGAAGACTCAGGAAGAGTTGAACCAAATCTTGATGGAAAAGTTTCAGACTGAAGGGAGGAGAAAAAGATCCGAATCTGAGGAGGCTAGTCATCAGAAAGGATCTAAAAAGATGAAGCTGGCTAAGGCTGAAAGCAGCTCATCATTTGAAGGGTTCAAGGAACAACGAAGTTATTACACTACTAGTGACAGTAGTGAAGCTGAGTTGTATGACAAAAAGAAGAAGTATAGACCATATGAAGAGATTTCCGGGGAGTTTAAAAAAACAAAGCCCCCAACTTTCAATGGAGAGACTGAGAAAGGGGAGGAAGCAGAGTCTTGGTTATCCGGGATGAAGAAATATTTTCAGATATACAATTATTCAAATCAGTTGAAGGCAAGAATGGCCATCTATAATCTCACTGGAAAAGCAGATATATGGTGGCAAGATTTGAAAAGAGTCAAGGGGATCAAGGAAAAAGAAGTTAATTGGAGTACCTTTAAAATGTACTTCAAGATGAAATTTATGTCCGAACAATATTATGAAGAAAGAGCTAAAGAATTTTACAAATTAAAATTAGGATCCATGACTATGAAGGATTTAAACAGTAAATTCTTAAGCTTCTTGAGGTATGTACCTTATTTAGTCGATGAGAAACCTAAAGTGCAGCGGTTTCTCAGCTGTCTGCCATATCATATCAAGGATAGAATCGAGTATGATAACCCTAAGACTCTGGAAGAAGCCATGCGGAAGGAAAATTTTTGTTTTGAACAGAACAAAAAGAAAGAAGGTATAGCCAACTGGAAGGCTAAAAAGAACAGTAATCATCCTGAGTTCAAGAAAAAGGAATTTGTACCCCAGAAGAATTTCAAGAATAATAAGAACAGAAATCATTCTAATGGTAAGAACTTCCAGGGAAATAGAAATGGTGCTTCTAATAATTCCAGTAACTTTAAAGGCAGGGAAGCTGCCAACAATCATGGGAATTTCACTAAAACATTTTAACGGAAGGAGCCTGTTAAGTGCTGGGAATGCAATGGCCCGCACTATGCCTCGGTCTGCCCAAATCGGAAGAAGTCAAACAACAATATTCACACTGTGCAGGATGAAATGACTATTGGAGAACTAGCAAGGACTATGCCTAGGATAAATGCAGGATTGGAGAACTGCCAAGCTGATTATCAGACTTCCATGGTGGAAGTAGAAGGTATGGTTAACCAAACCCCTGTAACCATTTTAATTGATCCAGGGGCTAGTCTTAGTTACATCTCACCTC